>BQNB010123540.1:0-20079 GCA_026074375.1 Tanacetum coccineum
AAGCTTCAAATCTTAGTGTTTTCTTCCGTTTTCTTCCACGACATATTCCAAGAACCTACAATAGCAAATATACTCTATTGTATACCAAAAGTTCTTATATTTAACCAATTTATATTTATAAAATCATTGATAACACGTATAGAAACATGTATAATTTGAGCGTTATCAAATCCCCTCACACTTAAAACTTTGTTTGCCCTCAAGCAAATCTAGCACTAAAGATGAGTGCTAACATAAGGGTTTTATTTGGGTGGTTAGCTAATCAGTGTAATTAGCTAAAAGAATAAATAAATAAATGGAATGGCTATTTAGGTTAAATCATAAGTTACCTCTTTATCACTTAAAAATACCTATATCATGCGAACGTGATCTCACTGCAGTCTCGTAATGATTTCAAGCACAAGTCCTAGAATCAATAAATCATCGGCACACTCATACAATTTTTAATCTGATACCAATGCTCCAGAAAAGGCGATAAAACTACAACTACACAGCCGTAACGACGGATGAGACACTTGCAGCTGCATTCAAACCTTAACTCGAGAAAGCTAAAGGCAAAAATCATCTTCACAAGATTTAAAGGCGAACCTCACATTTTTTCGGGTGATTGGTATAAATGCGCAAGTAATGTCATCGATCCTGAGTAGATCTGCTTTATCAATCGGGACACATCTCTGATTTCAAAACTTTATTTAATTTTTAATATTTTTTTTACTATGTTTTATTCTAATATATTAACCTAAGTGGCAAAAGATTTAAAAATAAATTAGATTTTTAAATTACAGAGGGCGAACAAAAGTTTATACTTTTAATAATGAGTCTAATTTTTCAATTTATTTCCCCCCACACTTAAGTTGAGCATTATGCGTAATTAGAAAATAACTTAAAAGTGGGACAAACAAGAAAAATAAATATAAGAGAAATGAAACTTCCTGGGGATCTTAAGGGCTCTGTTGAATTCTGAAAGATACGACGCGAAACAGAACGCCACCATGTGTATTCTACCACATGTAATATTATAATTCAAATATGTCATTCCCTCAAGTGATAAGATGCCAACACCAATCCAAGCTCCACATGTTTTATTTAATCTGCAAAATAAACTAAACTACAAAAACCGTAAAATACTAAAGCACACTTTCGTAGGCACCATGATTGCATTTAGAGTATGCAACAAGACTTTAAACCCCTCGGTGGCCCGAGTGGACGAGTTATAGTCTCGTGAGGGTTTCCAGCGAACACACCCACAAAGTTCAAAACATCTTTTTTTTTAATTTTTTGATTTTTTATTTATATACATTTACTAAAACAAGCATAAACAAAACATTACGAAATGAAAAATAACATAGAAAGGAAAATATAATTACTAATATGCAAACACTCAAACACATATATAAATAAAAAAATAATTGGCGAAAAAAAAAATTGTATTTCTTTTTTTTAATACAAACACATATATCAAACACATAATTATTATTTAAGGTTTAAAACAATAATTTACAAAATTTCTATTATTATTATTTTTTAATTTTTTATATTTCTTTAATTTTTATTTATAATTTTTTTCTTCAGAATAAAAGTGCGTCGCACTTGAAAGAAAGTGCAGCGTACTTATACCCTAATTAGTTTATAATTTTTCAAATATTCATAAGATCAGTGCGGCAAAAGTTTTAAAAGTGCGCCGCACACAAACATATGTGCGGCGGTTTCATTATGACAGAAAACACTTTTTTTTCTTTTTTAGAATATATTTTTTATTAGTTAAGAATCACATACACAAACACAGGAAAACACATAAGCAGACAAACACAATCACACAGGTTAAACAAAAGAAAATACAAATCTATTTTTTTAAGATTTTATAGTTTTAACATTTTTATGCCTCTTTTTTTTATCACAGGCAAACATACACAAGCAGGCAAGCATGCAAAAAACAAACAAACAAACAGATAACAAATATTTACAAAAGATATGACAGAAATAAAAATGCACCTGATTTATTTTTATACAAAATCAATATTTTTGGATGTTGAGAAAACACGACGCACTTAATAACAAGTGTGGCGTACTATGAGTTTCGACAACAAATTTTTAGAGTTTTAATAGATGGACACAAGAAAAACTAAAATCTAATAAAAGCATGATTTTTATTATATAAACAAGAACATGCCAAAAGCATAAAGAAAGTAAAAATAACATAGAAAAAATCTTTTTGGTTTTTATTTTATTTTTGAATGACAACTAAATATTAACAAAATTACAAGGCGTATAATCAGATAAAATGTAATTTCAAATGATTACATACCTGGGACTA
Source organism: Tanacetum coccineum (assembly GCA_026074375.1). Classification (NCBI taxonomy): domain Eukaryota; kingdom Viridiplantae; phylum Streptophyta; class Magnoliopsida; order Asterales; family Asteraceae; genus Tanacetum; species Tanacetum coccineum. The sequence goes on from BQNB010123540.1 coordinate 2,315, forward strand.
GAGATTTGGTGGTTTGTTTGGGTTTAAGTTTTTAAATCAGATTCTTTTTGTGAAAAATTTTGTAGAAAGTGCGGCGCACTTGGTGTAAGTCTGGCGCACTTTCTAGGTTTTCAGGAAAATCGGCGCACAACACGAATGTGCGGCGCACTTCCTAGAGAAAAACAATTTTTTTGGTTTTTGTTTGCCAGAAAACAGTACGGCAAGTTTATAAATGTTTAGATTTCAACGGATTTAGAACACGAAGCACACATAAGATGCACAAGAAGCAAACAATCTGTAAACAACTAAACAAATCCCCGGCAGCGGCGCCAAAAACTTGATGTGTGTTTTTACAAGTTTTAAATTTATAATAACTAGAAATACCGATTTTTGACTAAAAACACAACATTCAAGCAAGTATACCATATTCGAGTGTAATATATTATTAGGTAAGTCCAGGTCGTTCCGCGGGATTTGTAGCAATTCACAGATTATTTATCAAGTAACAAAGCTAATTGATTATCACGGATCAAATAGTCAAAACGTGTGTATAAAGTAAGCAAGAAACAAGACATGATCCACATAACATAATAAATATAGATAGAGCAAGACTTTATATAAACAAAGCATACAAGTCATATATGATGGGTAATCATAATAACAAGCATATCTACCAATGATAACATAGAATCATTTCGGCCTATATACTACATCATCACTAGTGTAATAAGAGTGGTTTATATCAAATATGCATACATATGAATTCCTCCTAACCCGGTCGGTCAACATAAGGAAGGGTCTTAAACATCATTTTACTTGGATTGATTATCAATTCACCACACCATTCTCACAAGCATGATATTGATTCATATGGCCAACATGATTCAAAATATATCAAAGCAATTAATCATTTCGGCCTATTTCAATTGCAAGATATATCAAGAGATAAATAATGATCCAAGTAAGATAACATCGAATTCATAAACATGTATATTCATAAATCATAGCAAAATCATCCAAATATTATTCATGTTTCACATATAAGAAGCAAAGTAACAATACCAATATTTCGACAACAACAACTATCAACCCAAAACTAGTAGTTCCATGATCAACCAACAATCAAATGCTACTAAGATAACCCGGAATATACTATGTAACTTCTGGAAATCCGCAACATATCACCAAATGGAGTGTTTGGTAAAAAGGTTTATGGTGATGATCTTAAGAGAATTTGATGTGAATCCTCTAAGAATCAAAATGGGAAGTATTTAGATTCTAGAAATAGATAGAATGTGGTCTAGATATGGTGGTGGATCAATAGTATTTCATGGTGGAGAGTGGTGGTAGCATGGTGGTGACATGGTGGTGAGAAGGGGTGTTTGGATCATTGGATCCTAAGATCCTCACCACTCTTTGCTCCTCTCCCACTTGATTTAGAGATTGTGGGTGTGAGATATGGATTGGTGTTTTGGATTGGACGAATTTGAGGGGTATTTATAGGGTAAAATTTACTTGGGGACCAAGCAAAGGTTGTATGTGGACGTTTTTGAGGCTAAATTCACGTTTTTAATGCTGTAGAGTGAAAGTGCGGCGCACATTTTTATTTGTGCGCCGTACTTGGGATTTTGTGAAAAGTGCGCCGCACATTTTTATTTATACGGCAGTTTTGATGCCTTTTCAATTCTTGTCCAAAAACCAAAGTTGTAGAGAATTCTTTCCCGGACGCGTGGTCGCCAGAATCACGTCAAACGGACCGAGTTATGGCCAAAACAATGAACAAGTGTCGGGAAGCATATAACTTGAGTTCTTTCTTCGTTTAAGCTTCAAATCTTCGTGTATTCTTCCCTTTTATTCCACGACACATTCCAAGAACCTACAATAGCAAATAGACTCTATTCTATACCAATAGTTCTTATATTTAACCAATTTATATATGTAAAATCATTGATAACGCATATAAAAACATGTATAATTTGAGCGTTATCACTCGGCAAAACATAACATGTGCACCTGCTGTCGTGTCTGGTTCTTGCTTTGCAAGACCGATATGTGCTAGTGTCCTGCCACAACAAATAAAAATATTACTACCTAGGACTTAAGTTGTCATCTTTTATTGCATTTTCATACAAATTAGCAAATTAATAACTATTAGTAATTATATACAAATTTACAAACGACTGATTCTACCAGAAAGCTTTGTTAAAAAAAACATCTACCAGAAAGACCAATTAATTATGCAATTTTTTGAATGTAAGAAACCAAAGTATCACATCACCTTTGTTATCAAGAAATACAAATATGCAAACTAAAATAAAAACTCGTAGGACAATAACACTTACCAACGCAGAGTTCAAGAATCCACCAGACCTCTTTTCAGGTGCTCCAAACTCCACATCGTTCTCAAGCATCTCCTCAAACGGCGTCTTAATATCGTTAGGCCTGGTCATCGTATACACAATCATCTTCTTCGATGCCACATTTCTTAACAACAACTCTGAATCTTGCATGTTACTAACACCACTCCCACTCACATCACTCTCCATCCCACCAACGTATTGCTATTCTAGCTTTCATCTATAATAGAGTGATATCAAACATTGGATAGAGTTTATTCACTCAAACTAATCAACCCGTTACACAACCTGCCAATGCGTTTCTTCTCCCACCTGAAGATAAGGTAAAAGGAAAAAAATATTTTGGAATCCACAGACCGGCTATGAGGCTGGACTATAAACGACGACCCAAAAGAAGCCTAACACCAAAAGGTACTATTTTTTCGTGTACCATGATGCTTTTTTTGTATAGGAAATAACGCAATGGTAAAAAATGAGGCTCAAATATGCAAACATAGAATCGATACCAGATACATGCCATGGTTGCAACCACAATACAGTTATGGTCGCCCCGCCAAGGCACGGGCGTTGAAAGAATATAAACGCGTAAAATTATCATCATCACCTTTTGCGAAAAAATCAAAGAAACCGAATATGTTTGCCAAATCTGCAAACCTAATGGTTTACCTCGCCAAGGCGCGAACAATCACAGTGTTTATCAGCCCGTTTAAGTTCATCACAGTCTATTACCATTCAAAATGGTGTCAATAAACACACGTAAGAAGCCAAAGTCCTCATTAATAGTAACGACCACATGAGAACAAAGAAACATTTTAGCAAAGCAAATGCTCAAAAACCACGTATATAGTAACCAACCATGACAGTAGAATCACCAAAAGATGTGATAAGCATAAAAGCTCAGTCAGGTAACAACAAATTAAAAAGAACACGTCCGCCATGGCTGCGACCACAATAGGTCGCCCTGCCAAGATATGGACAGTCTTACTTCATGAAAGCCGTTCAGAATTATCACTAAAAATTGATACAAAAAACATTTGATGGCTGCAACCATAATACATGTATGGTCGCTGTTGGGTTAATTCAGTGCCCAATGATCTTTCACTTAGGATTTGAATACAATATAACCTAAGTGTAAATAACCTTTAACATTTCAAGGTCACTCAGTGAATAGTCACTCAGTAAGTTACCTTCAAGATGCTCAGCCCGAGTCTATAAGAAAGACTCTAACATTCAGTAAGGCGGTTCTCAATGTATGAAGCCTGAGCTAAAAAAGAAGGTGATGGGTTCAGTGAGTCATAGCAATAGACTCACTAAGCCCCATACCATCTCCAACAACTAGAAGACCCTGAAGACAAGAGACTGAAGAATAGGCCGGATAGTTTGAAAGCAGATAATTCCAAGCTCTTATCTCCAGAAGTCAACTTATCCTGAAGAGGGTATAAGACAAGTTTAGTGTTAGAAACTGAACTTGGAAAGAGCATTTGTCCTATACTTAGAATATATATTGTAATAGGGATAAATCAGTACACGTATACTAACCTATTAGATCTAAGATAAGTGCTAAACACCCAAGAGGTGTGATCCTACCTAAGTAGTATAAATAGAACTCTTGTAATGGAGTAGATGTCAAGTTTGTGCATTCAAAGTCGTATCTTTCACAAACACGCATCTACTCCTCCAAATCTACTAAGTCCCTGAGCAAGCTCAGTTGGTTAGCATAGTAGTTAACTTTGCATAACACTTTAGGTTTATGCAAAGTTATTAGTGAGGAGATCACACACACACATTGTCATTCAATCCCCATTGTAGTTCCGCATACAATGGGGTATAATTCTTAATAAAAAGAGTTAAACGTTAAAAAGTTAATTTTATGTCTTTTACTTGCTATTTACATTTATGTACACAAATATTTTCAAAATAACAATTAGTTTACTTTACTTGCATGCCATGAGCTAGTTAATAATAACTTTGTAGTTATTGTTTACTAACTAAGTGGGAACAACAAGTGGTATCAGAGCCATCAGGTTTGTAAAGCTTACTTAGCATTAATTTACTTAAGCTTTTAAAATCTACATCCTTAAATGGCTGCAGTAAATGATGTACCCCAGCTAGTTGACAAAAAGGGAGGTAGTTACGCTGCTATTGCTCCTAAACTAGAGCTGGGAAAATTTAATAAGTGGAAAAAGCGAATGCTTTGCTACTTAGCGAGAAAGGAACCCTATTACTTAAAATGTATTAAAGATGGTCCATTTCAGCCAAAAACAGCTAAAGGTGATGATAAGTCTGAGTCCTAATGGACTCCAGATGAGAGGAGGGTGGTCGTTCAAGACCAGCGCCTTAAAAGCATCATTATGTCATGTCTACCAAATGACGTAATGGAATCTGTCATTAGTTGTGTTTTAGCAAAAGAAACAGGGACCGACTTGGTTCACAGCTTTGAAGGTCCCTTAGATACCAAGGAAAATAAGATCATGGATTTGAAACTTTAGTATCAAACTTTCAAGGCAAAGTCTACTGAAATTCTCTCACAGACCTACACCCGCTATAAGACCCTGCTCAATGAGCTTGCCAATGATGGTGTTAACCTCTCTAAACACAAAATCAATGTTGGTTTTATGAACAGTCTCCCTGAGAAGTGGCTAACCTTCTCTCAAGGACTGAGGAATGCCAATCATACTCAGACCTTTGACCTTGCAGATATCTATGGAAGGTTTGTCTATGAGGACAACCTTATCCAAAGAAGGTATTCTGACACTAAAAAGGCCCTCGTTACCACTCCCTTAAGCACTCTAATTTCTACTGCCTTATTCTCTAACAATGTCATTCAGGATTTCTAAGAAAATTCTGATGATGAAGTAGATGAAAGGACTAGTGAGGAATATCTAAGAGACTTAGATATTGATTATCATGAAAGAGCCCTTTTGGCAAACTCAAAATGTTTTATAAAAAGAAGAAACAATTTCTCAGGTCAAAAGGCAAATGAAAATACTGAATGTTACAAATGTGGCAACAAAGGTCATTTTGCAAGAGACTGTTTTTCTAAAATGTCTGAACCTTCTTACAAATCACTAGTGAATAATTACTCATCAGTGTCTAAAAGCTTTCAACCAAAGTTTACTCAAAAACTTATTCAGTCTTCTTGTTACTCAAATAATCAAGCTGATCCAAAGTTTCAAAAAGATTACAAGGCTCAGTACAAGAAGATGAAAGCTAAGCTTTCACTCCTTGAGGCAAGTCCCTCAAGTTCTCAGAACCCAAAGACCTTCTAACTAAAGAACAAAGGTTTAGTCGCTGAAACCTTTGATGGGGATGAGGAAGAGGTTTCTAATGAGGAAGAAGTCACTCAGGTCAAGGTACTGATGGCTCTAGCCGATGATGAGCTCACTGTTGGAAAGAGTCATGCTCGTAATGGTGAATGGTTTGACATAACCATGAGAAAGGTAAACACTCATCTCTCTATGAATGAAGATGCTGATTGGCAAAATTACCTGAAGTATATCAACATTGATCTTAAGTTTGTTGAAGAGCAACGATTAAACTTACTTTCTAAGTATAACAAAATGGTTTTTTAATTAAACAAGTGTAGAGATGAATTGCTAATCTTAAAACAAGCCAAGCTTGATGCTGTTACTTTTTAAATTCAAAACACTAAACTTATAAAGTTAAATCATGCTCTTCAAGAACAACTCAAAGAGGAGAAAAAGATCAATGAAAAATGGCTAACCAGCTTAAAAAAGGCTATTTAATGCATCAGTGAGCAAATTCCTCACTAAAAGAAGAAAGTTCTTGGTGGTGAATTACTCATTGAGTCATCATCTAAAAAGAATGAAAATGAAAATCTTTTTATTCCTGCTTCCATGGGGTATGACCAAGAAATGCTTCCAAAAACCAAAGACTGGGTTAAGAGACTCAATCCTGATAGCAAACTTCCAAACTTTAATAGTGGAAGAATTCTAGTCCCTGAAAGTCAAGCTGTCAATGAGTCTCTTGAAACTTCAAATACCCCTGAACCATCCAAAGATTCCGAAGCTGAATTCCTTACTCCACTACCTCTCCTGAAAATTCTTTAGGGAGCTTCACCAAGCTCAGAGGTAATGCCATTGACCTTTCAACCCTACTCTCTAAAAGAGAGAACAGGCTTAGGTATCATGAAACACACAAAGCCTGAAACACAAGATTCTTCTAACGAAAGTGTTTTAGGAACTGTCACTGTTAGTGAATCTTAACAAACCACACCTTCAGTTCCTACTAAAGTTAAAGACACTAAACAAGAGTCAAAATTAAATGAATTAACTAAACTTTTTCGGATGTTAATAGATGAGAAGGTCAACTCTGACCAAAAGACTCAAGAATCAAATTCAAAGATTCAAAAGGTTGAGTCATCCAAATTAGTTGATTCATCTAAAATAAGTCAAGACTCTAAACCCAAAGTTCAAAGTACTGGCTCTTCAAAGTCACTCAGGCCCAAGCCTATTCAAAAGCCATAACTTAAGTGCAAACTCTATCACTATACCAATCGTTCAACTGATGATTGCTATAGGATTCTCTACTACATGATATGCAAAAGGGAGGATCATAGGACCTCAGATCATAAGATGTATATTGCCTCACTAAAAAGAAGTGAGAACTACAAGGATCAGCCTTATCAATATGCATCTTCTTCCAAGCAGATCTTGAGAGAAAAGGCAAATCCTTTCCCACCATACACACACTGTGGTTTTAATGATCATATACCTGATGATTGTAGAAACTACCCTAAGTGTGAAATATGTGGAAGCTATGATCACTCTACCTTAGGACACTATCATGTTATTCAAATTAGAGGAGGAGTACTAGCTGAATCCTCTCTGTCTAATGAGTCCTCAATTGGGGTAATGTGTAATACATATGGAAGCACTGTACAATCCACCTCCAAAATGAATTTTATCACTTCAAAAGAGGTGAGAAAATTCAAGCTGGAAAGGCCAGGGAGCCCACCAAAAAGTGGGTTTACAAAAGAAACTAACCCAAAGTTTATTATTTGTGTAGAGACACATTAGGGAGCCTATCAGGTACCTAGATAGTGGATGCTCAAGGAGTATGACTGGTGTCAAGAGTTATCTGCACAAATATGTAGAGCAACTAAGTCCTAAGGTAGTGTTTGGTGATAACTCATCTTGTATTACTGAGGGATATGGTTCAATAAACTGTGGGGGTATAGTTCTTACAAAAGTAGCCTTTGTAAATGGTCTTAAGTACAATCTAATCAGCATTAGCCAACTATGTAATGCTAAGTATATAGTACAGTTTGATGATAAGCAAGGAACAATATTTAATTCCAACAAAGAAATTGTCCTGATAGCACCTAGAAGAAATGATGTATATGTCCTTGACATGTCTTCACTGACTCTAAATGGAGTCTGCTTCTTTGCCAAAGCCTCAGAAAATGTAAACTGGTTATGGCATAAAAGGCTATCACACCTTAATTTCAAGAACATTAATAAACTTGCCAAACAAAACAAAGTTCTTGGTCTTCCTTCCCTAGTTTATTCAAAGGATAAACCTTGCACAGCATGTGAAAAAAGGGAAACACCATAGAGCTTCATTCAAAACTAAACAAAACTTCTCCATCAGGAAGTGTTTGCATCTTCTTCATATGGACTTATTTGGACCAATAAGTACAATATTCATAAATCATGAGAAATATACCCTAGTCATTGTTGATAAGTACTCAAGGTACACATGGGTATACTTTCTCAGGAAGAAGAGTCAAGCACCTAAAATGATTATGTCTTTTATCAGGATGGTAAAAAACCGAAATGATGTAAAAGTCAAACAAATCAGAACTGATAATGGGACTGAGTTTAGAAATCATGAGCTTAAGAGTTTCTATGATGAGAAAGGAATCTCTTAAAGTTTCTTTTCTCCCTACACACCTGAGAAAAATGGTGTAGCTGAAAGGAAAAACAAAACTCTTATTGAGGCTGCTAGAACTATGCTGAATGGATTAGTACTTTCTAAGCATTTCTAGACTGATGCAGTCAGAACAGCCTGCTATACTCAAAATAGATCAATCATTGTCAAAAGACATGATAAAACTTCCTATGAAATATTCAGGGAAAGAATTCCTGATATCAGTTACTTTCATGTGTTTGGATGTCTTGTGTTTATTTATAATCACAAGGATCATCTAGGAAAATTTGATGCCAAAGTTAATGATGGATATTTCTTAGGATATTCCTCTGTCTCAAAGGCTTTCAGAGTCTATAACACAAGAAGACAACAAATAGAGGAGACTTATCATGTAACATTTGATGAAAGTATGGAAGCCATCAGGTTTACCAATACCTCAGTAGATGAGATAAGAATTAATGATTCCTCTAGATATCCTCCTGATGAATTTTAAGAGGATGACCTATCTAGACAATATCAAGTAGATGATGTCTCATACTACATCATTCCTTATGGACATTCACTCACTGAAATTACCTAAGAAAATCATGTCCCTGAAGTAGTTGCTCCTAATGAGCCTGATATACTTTACACTGAGGATACCGAAGGTCTTCTTGATCCAATAAACACTAAAGGGACACATGAACAAAATGTTCAGAATGATTAAATGATCACTCAACCCACTGATGTACCATCAGGGAGCAACACTAAAGTTTCAGGATCCACTATTAAACCTTTAGTCCTTGATGTCACTCAGTCTCACATCACAAATCAACCCTCTATTCTCATCCTGTTCCTTAAGATAGATGGTCAAGAGATCAACACATTGAACTTGTAAATATCATTGGTGATCTTGGTGAAGGCATGCTTACAAGAAGCATGGCTGCCAAGCTTATAGTTGCCTCAGCTAGTGAATGTCTATTTGCTAATTTTCTCTCTAAGATAAAGCCTAAAAGGTATCTGAGGCACTGAAGCACCCAGGATAGATTGATGCCATGCAGGAAGAACTAAATCAGTTCTATAGAAACAAAGTATGGACTCTTGTTCCTCTAACTTATGTAAAAATAGCCATAGGTTCTAAATGGGTATTCAGGAACAAGAAAGATGAGCATGGCACAACAACAAAGAACAAAGCAAGACTGGTTGCACAAGGGTATAGTCAGGAAGAAGGAATTGACTATGATGAAACATTTTCACCAGTGGCAAGAATGGAAGCCATTAGGATATTTCTTGTGTTTTCCACATACATGAACTTCAAAGTTTACCAAATAGATGTCAAAAGTGCCTTCCTGAATGGTAAACTGAAAGAAAAAGTTTATGTCAAACAGCCTCCCGACTTTAAAAGTAGTGAGTTCCCTGGCTATGTCTGTAAACTTGACAAAGCTCTTTATGGGCTAAAACAAGCACCAATGGCATGGCATAAGACTCTCTCTACTTTCCTTATTCAAAATAAGTTTGTCAGGGGAAGAATAGATAACACATTGTTTATCTATAAATCAAAAGGAGAAGATCTCCTTGTTCAAGTGTATGTAGATGACATCATATTTGGCTCAACAAGTTATAAACTTTGTAAACAGTTTGAGAAACTTATGACAAAGAAATTTGAAATAAGTATGATAGGTGAACTCACCTACTTCCTTGGATTGCAAATCAAGCAGGATGACAAAGAAATTTTAATTTATCAAGAACAGTACACCAGGAACTTACTCAAGAAATATGAAATTTCTGATAGTTCCTCAGTAAAACACACCAAGGGTATCCTCAAACAACTTAGGTCCTGATTTAGCTAGCAAAATCGTTATGAGACCTCATACAGAGGAATGATTGGGTCACTGATGTACTTGACTACAACAAGGCCTGATATCTAATTCTCCACAGTCCTATGTGTAAGATATCAGTCTAATCTAAAGGAATCACATCTAATAGCTGTGAAAAGAATCCTCAGGTACCTGAAAGGTACTCTAACCCTTGGTCTGTATTATCCAAAATGTTCAGGCTTTGATCTCAAAGGATATTCAGACTCAGACTATGTTGGTTATCACTGTTGCTATCAACCAATCCCAACAGTATGCCAGCCCAAACACATGGTTACAAAATGGTTAATAGTGAGATTCCAATAAACAGCAAGTCATGAAGCAAAGACCCCAGCTTAATCTGAAAATTGTATAGCTGGCTTTCAGGGTGTATGTGTGCAAGTATCTTATTAGATGAAAGTTCAACCAGTGACTGATGACATTCTTTTAAAAGATGGTACCTACAATTGTGACAACACCATTGGCCATTGCAAATCTAACAATCTAGTACATCACTACAAGAACCAAGCATAATGATATAAGATATCATTTCATCAGGGGGGAAATTAAAAACATCCTTAAAGGAGATATTGAATTACACTTCATCCCCACTGAGTATCAGCTAGCTGATATCTTCACTAAACCCCTAGATGAACCTACTTTTACCAGACTAAAAGCGGAATTAGGCATGTTGAATATTGATTAATTAGTCTCCCTGATTAATTATATTTAGTATGGTGTATATTCTTCTCCCTGAAACCATCTCCTTGAAACCCACATGAATCCTATGACACTAAAGGACACATTAAATGAAGTAACTAAATGATACAAGTATTTAGTTACTTAATGTCATAGGTTGGTGACTGAACACATTAAATAAGGAACAAATATTCCTTGTCTAACTGTCATCCAATAGTCATGGGCCCCCACTTTAAATTTCACTCAATTAACCCCAACATGCATTTAATGCTCACTCCCATGCACACAATCTATTCCTAAAATGTCTAATCAAAAGTCTCTTGACCGTTATCCATACGTCACAACTGCAAAAGTGAAAGACAACAGAACGGCCAAACTGTAGCCGTAAAAGAGGGAATCGTGCAACTAGTGGGTTTTAGCATTAAATGCGTTCCCAAAACAATTTTAACTTTTTCTAAAAATGCAAATTTAAAATAATAAAAAAACTTTTCACGCCCTTTATAAATACCCTTCATCAAAACAAGAACACACACATATTTTCCAAAAGCAAATAAACTCTGCTAAAATTCTCTCTCAAAGCAAAAGTGTGGGTGTTCTTCAATTTTTTGGTAAAAAGTTTATATCTTAATCATTTATTCATTGCAATACTTCTTTCAAACGTTTGTTTTGGTTAATCGTGATCCATACAAAGATATCCATCTTCGTATAGTCCCTTTTGACAACATATCACGCATTTCACTGCAATAATCAAGTTTGAAATAAACTTGTGACCATCTGGTGTGTGGTATTCTGCCATTAAAACCTTTTTGTTTTCAAAACAATACTCATATCAAAATGGCAGAACAACAAACAATCAAGTATGATCCTTAATGGACAAACATGACTGTGGACAACATGATTTTCAGACCAACAATGTGGTGGTTAACTTTAACTACCTACCAAATGTGCCTGCCTATAAGCCCATAATGAAATTTTTGCGAAACTGTCCTTTGTACAATGCTTTTACCAACTGTCCCTCAGTGATCTATCAGAACTTCCTCAGGGAGTTTTGGAGCACTGTTGTTGCCTTTGACCCTTTTCCATCAACTGATGAGCCTGAGAAATGCCCACTCAAGGAATTTCTCATCAAATTTTTAGTTTTAAATGGGCGTTCATCAACTGGGCTTAATTATAACAATGGTAAATATGTTGATCATCCTACACCTAAGGTTGTGAAGAAAGAATTAGGCAACATTGCAATCAACTCGATTTACCTGGACAAAACCCTAGTCCTGAAAAACTCGTTTCTCGTGGCTTGGAGAATTCTCTTCACTTTTGTGATTTAGGTTCTCGGCTGGAACTACTCCTCCACTGAACAAGTCAACTTCATCCAGCAGCTTTTAGCCTACAATCTCATCACTAGGACTGAGGTTGACATAGGGGAGATCATTTACAGTGATCTCGTAACCAAGCTACTGAATAAGTCTAGGCTGAAATACGTTTCATACCCTAGATTTATCTCATGTGCTTTACAAGTGCTACTGTATTCTAAATACACTCAGGATAAAAAATTTGGGTTTCTACCCCCCATCCTGAGTAACTCTAATTTTAAAAAGGACCCATCTAAAGTCACTAATATTGAATTGACGGCCCATATGATTGCTATAAACAATCAGAGGGACTTAATATCTCTACCTCCTTTGGTTGCAAAGCCAAAGAAAGGGAAGTCTCAGACTGTGGCTTCAACCTTACCTAAGTCACAGGGCCCTAAGGCTTCAAGAGCTCTCTCTAAGAAGAGAAAAAAAGCCTAAGTCCAAAGACTACCCACTAAGACCAAGGAATCACCACCCAAGCTAACGGAGGGTTCTGAGCAATCCCACTCAGTCTCCTCAGGAACCATACGTAATCCCCAAGATCTAGAGAGAGAGACATACAACTCACTAGTACGGGATTGCCTTCCACACTGGATAAGGGCCCTTGTAAATCAAAACCTTTGCCTGAGGGTACTGCTACTCATCCCTAAGACTCAGGGGGAAACAAACAACCCCTTAACAGGGACACAACTTCCACGACTCCTAATGAAGGCACGACTAAAACCACGTCACGTCCTGAAGGGTCACTTGGGGACAAAGACTTAGGGGGAAACATACCACCCGCTGATACGGAACCAATACACACTCCTGTTGCTGATCCTTCAGGGACTGGTGCTAAGTACCAGGTGGATGAAACCTAGTCCACTAGATTGAGGTACCGGTCCCTGACCAAAAACAAAGGCAAGACTTCTTCTGACATAGAGCCGGATACTGAACCTCTAAAACTCCAAACTTATGATGATATTCAAGCCTTCCTACTCTCTGATGATGAATTAGATAAAGAAAGCGATGAAGAGGAAGTGCTTGCTGCTGGGAACGACATAGATGAGGACCCTCAGGATGATAAAGAAGTTAGAACTCCCTCACCAAAGCAAGATCAGCCTGAACCATCTCATGTTCAAGAATCTGCTTCTGACTCATCCAGTCCTGACCTCAAAAAGTTTGACAACATTCTCCCTCTCACTGAAAGGCAATTGATCAAGTATCTCAGAAGGATGTCCAGGGTCCTTTTAATTGAATCACTGAGAAATAATGGGAACAGCATGAAGAAGCAGCAGTCTCTTATGTTGACCTCAAGGCCTCCATTGATCGATACTATAATGAGAACATTGATCACCGAGACCAGACTGACAAACTAATGGAAGCCTACATGAGCTCTCTTGACAGAAGCAACACTACCATCAGTGATCTCTACAAAGGCCTGGATATCATCACTAAGCTTCTCAAAGATATCAACACTGCTATAAAGGATGACCTTGCTACAAACCAAAAAATCAATGAAGCTACTAAGACTTTTGCAAAAATCTCTTTCAACATCACTGAGGTACTTTCCTTAGTAAAGGGCTTTGATTTTTTTGCATTTTCGTCTGCTGTGAAATCTTTTTGAGATCATGCCTTTAAGCAAGAAGAAGCATCAACTGCCTGGATGAAGTCGTCTACCAACATGGCTTGGAATCTTAGCTCTAGGATGTCTAGAGTTGAACTCTCTCAGACTGCTCTTAAACGATAAATTTCTTCTCTCAGGAAGGACACTTCTGAGATAAAGTCTATGATGACTGAAATGTATGCAACCTTTCAAGGTCAGTCCTCTTTAGCTCCCTTAGGCACTGTCACTCCAACACTTGCTCTCACTGACATTCAAGCAAATGTTGAGGGGGAGAATGCAAACACCACTACCAATGAAGAACCTCCTTCTCACACTGAGGGGAAGACTAAAGAACCAAAATTGGCTATTCCAATCTCATCAATCCCATCCATTAAAATCCAACCAACTCAACCTCAACCAATCACCTCAATAATCATTCATCATGAAAGCTCTTAAGTAACTCTAAAGATTGATAAAGGAAAAGGGATTATAACTGAGTCTGATGATGATCCCTCAAAGAAACTGGTTAAAGCCTTATCTATTGTTCGTCCTGATCCTGATGAACCAGTTAGAGTTGAATTCATGATTAATGGGAAAACAGTCTATCTTATTGAATAAGAAATTCAAGACTAATGGGATAAAGAGGAACAAATCAAGAAAGCTGAGGAGGAAGCCAGGCTGCTTGCAATGAGCAAGCCTAAGGTGATTAAAGTTGTTCAGGAAGAGGCTGAAAAGATAAGACTTGATCCCAAAGCAATTAAAGGTGCAAAGGCTGGCAAAATGTTTAAGAAAGCTCAGGATGCTGAACATGTTGTTCTTAAAAGACAACATACTGAGAAAGTTAGAAAATCTCTTAAGCTCAGAAAGCACAAGTAGGATAGCTATATGTGGACTGTCAGTAATAGACTAAAACCAGAACCTATCACTGATATCAAGATCCATCTAAAAACCAAGCCAGTGGTTATAACAGTCTATAGTGGCACTGATGGTAGAAACTTTGAAGTCCATAAACCCTTTCTCTTTGGTGCATTTGGTACCTCCGAATTAGATGAACTGAGGGGAATCATTCCCAAAAAGAAAAATGTAGTGGTAAAAGACTTGATGAATTCTTTAAGTCAAAGATATAAAAGACTAAAGAAAACTCCTGAGGAACTTAGAATTCATTCTGCTCTTCCTGCTCCAGCCCCTGAACAAGCCTCATCCCGATCCTCAGGAAGGAAACGGAAGCACGGAACTTGAGCCTGAAACAAGAATACCTGGATTAGAATGCAATCGATCTCTCCTTGAAAATGTCCCGTTCATCAACAACATGGTCATTGAAGAACCTGAGTATGGAATTTTCTTCACTGATGATTTTAGGGATCAAGCATTTCAAAGATGGAGTGACATCGACAAAGTGGGGATGGAAGCTCTTGTGTAATATCTAGTAGCTGCATCAACGGTCAAGTCTATTGAAAATGCAAGATTCAACATGAAACTGAGGAAACTCATTGCTGAACACCCTGACCAAGAAAAGCTCAAATCAAAGAAAGTCAAGCTGGAAGCTCTTGGATACAAAATGGACTGAGTACTTATGTAATCTTTTGTTATCTTTTGTAATAGATAATTGGACCTTGTAACCGTTCAATGAAGTACTTTTTGTGTTAAAAACTCAGTATCCTAGATAGCTTTACAGAAATCAGTGTGAGAAGAAGCTGTAAGTACTCACTCACACTGATAAACACTTAGGCTATATTCATATCCAAATAGGGGGAGATTATTAGGTCAATTCAATTCCCAATGATCTTTTACTTAGGAATTGAATACAATATAACCTAAGTGTAAATAACCTTTAACATTTCAAGGTCACTGAGTGAATAGTCACTTAGTAAGTTACCTTCAAGATGCTTAGCCTGAGTTTATAAGAAAGACTCTAACATTCAGTGAGGTGGTTCTCAAAGTATGAAACCTGAGCCAAAGAAGAAGGTGATGGGTTCAGTGAGTCGTGGCAATAGACTCACTAAGCCTCATACGATCTCAAACAACTAGAAGACCCTGAAGAAAAGAGACTAAAGAATAGGCGGGATAGTTTGAAAGCAGATAAGTCTAAGCTCTTATCTCCAGAAGTCAACTTATCCTGAATGTCACACCTCGCCTAGGCGGAAACACGAGGCGTAACATCATGGATATCATCACAACACAATGGTGTCAACAATAGAGAGAACTAAATGAAATAGATAAACAAATGAGATACAGTGTGTCATGACAATATCTAACACAAGATAAAGGAGTCTTGCATTATGATAGCAAAGTCATACCACAAGGAAACATACTCCAAAATTCTAAACAATCAAATAACAACCAAGTATCAAACAATTCAAATGACATAAATAAATTCTCTAAGAGAATGACTCTGCATGCAAGCCTACAGTCTCACTAGCCACTCTTCCTAACTTTAACATCCTCAAGATGGTTACCTGAAAATGATGCTTAATAAGTCAACACAAAGGTTGGTGAGAGTCATAGGTTTAAGATACGAAAATCAAAGCTTATAAATAATTACTATGATTAATGCAAACATGGCAGGACAATTACTTCACTATCATACAAGCTAGCATGCATATGTAACCAAAACGAACATGGGAATGGAACGTGTCCATCGATCCAATAAATATCAACAATTGGGTAGGAACGTTACCCCTGATCCATTAAAATCGTCACTTTACATGGGTAGGAATGTTACCCTCGATCTCGATATCATAACAAATGGGTGGGAACGTTACCCCTGATCCATTACACATAAGCATTTAGCACGTAACACACAATAGCCAAGTAAAGTCCATACACTTTCAACATAATCACAGTAATTAGAACATTTCAAATCCGTTTACATCATTTCCATCCCAATTTAAAAGAGATGTGAAAAGAGGGACTATGAAACTCACCTGAATGCTCAAACGCAGCTTCCAAATCTCAACATGCAACTATACAAATAAATAAACACGGTTACACACGACCAAGCTAAAAGCTCTAGTCTATGTAACACACATATGATAGATGTCTAAGGGTTTAGTTAACCATCATGGGTTACCCCGACACCATGCCCAACCTTAACCATCTCATTAACACTTTACACTAGCTACTTATAATTAAATTAGAATTACAGAATTTTAGTGTCTCTTTACGTACTCAAAACCCTTACTTAATGACCTTCATAATTTATACCAAAAATCGACCATGTTCATTTATGAGTATATTAACTACCTTGTGATTCCCAAGTATTACTTACATGTGTAGCTACTTCAAATAAAATCAAACTTCAAAACTATCCTAATTTAGATCTAATTGCACACCAAAATATATCACTTTAACTACTATACTTAGACATGCTTTCAAAGGCTAATTTTCATGTGATTATCAATATACATATGTAAATTAACTACTGTAGAAGGGCTAAGTTTAATTCCATTTTTAAGTATAGGTTTTACCCTCCCAAACATGACCTAATTCTGACCCGTATTTACTGTTTTAATAACTTTTAGTATAAAAATTATTTGAATGACTTCCCGATCTTAAAAACCTTTGAGGCCAGATTTTCTGGAAAGTAGACTCTTTTGGCTTATTCATAGACTCAAGAAACATATCAATATTCGCTTTTATCACCAAGATAACAGTCGTCGCACACGACCCAAAATTCTGCTCAACCCTAAATCTAGTTTTAACGCAAATCTAACCAAACCACAAGCATGCATACGCATCTAATTCAATCCTAAGCATACTACAATAATAATATATCATAAACATTCTATATTTTAATTAAAATCCTAGATCCATCATAATTATGGTTACATGAATAATAAAATCTAGTTATGAGGAATACACTTACCTTGAATCTTAGCACCTAAATCATAACTCTTGAATGTTCTTGGATCTTTAATGAAAATTGACTCGTATAGGGTTTTGGGGGAGGGGAGACGCACGGTACAAAGAGAGGGGAAATGGGAGAACTAGGGTTTCTTTGACTATATATACATGATAAGCCTAATCCTAATCATTTTAGTCTTTGCTTGGTTTTAAAACTCTTTTTTTC
>BQNB010123541.1:7295-20079 GCA_026074375.1 Tanacetum coccineum
GAGTTATTTGTTGTGTTTTTATGACAAGTGAAAAAGTCATATGTTGTTTATAACTTTGGAGTGATAAGGAGTATCGTATGAATGACTAAAGGTATAAAAAGAGGCAATGTTTATGTTAAAAGTGTAACTAGGATTTGTTTTGTGAGTAGTAGTATTTTATACTAATAAATTTTAGGGTTTAGCTTATCATATTGTAGTGTGGTCTAGTTCATATGGGCTGTATGTTTTTTGGGGCTGACATGTGGAAAAATATCACACGCTTCTGGTATTCTATATCGTTACATTGAAGAAATGGTTTGTAGGAAAATATCACAAGGACATAAATATTAACCGGTTAGTAACCGGTTATTCCCCAACCGGTTACCTAACTGGTCCGGTTACTAACCGGTTTTCGAACTGGCAAACGGCTAGAATCCATAACCGGTTACTAACCGGTTTTCGAACTGGCAAACGGCTAGAATCCATAACCGGTTACTAACCGCCGGTTATTCCCTAACCGGAATCGGTTAGGGTCAATAACCGGCGTTGACCGGTTTCGGTATAAGGTTTTTTTCGGTTTTTGTTTTGGTTTTGGTTTTTTTGCCCACGGCTAGTCTTGGACTCACTGAAGCATCTTCAGTACCTGATTTCTTAATTGAATAAATGTTAAAGCCATATACACCTCGACCTCCTTTGAAATTTCTTCAGGGAGCACACCCAAATCTAGATATCACACCTATGGTCTATCAGTCTCACTCTCCACGAGAGAGATCTAGTCTTGGTACTACTAAACACACTAAGCCTAAATCTTAAGATTCTTCAAGCAAAATTGAGTCAGGATCAGTCACTATCCAGAGTACTATATCAAGAACCTCTTTAGTTCTTGCTGAGTCATGACTGATGACCATGATACAAAACTTGTTCAAATGTTAAATGAACAAATTAACTCTCCCAAAAAGACTCAGGAACCAAAAGACAAATCCCATAAAACTCATGGATCAAAAGATAAAGCTCCTAAGAATGAGTCTTCAAATTCAGTAAGGTAAAAGCCCTTGCAAAAACCCAAACTGAAATGTAAGCTTCGCAATTATACAAATCATTCCACTAATGATTGTTATAGAATTCTATATTTTATGATTTGCAAGGTTGAGGATCATAGAACTTCTTATCATGCTTCAATTGTTAAATCACAAAAACCTAAAGTGAACTATACGACACCACCTTATCAGTATGCTTCATCCTCTAAACAAGTGTCATAACCTAAGTAAAACCTTTCCCACCATGCACTTATAGTGGATTCAATGATCATCGTCCTGGTTACTGTAAAAACTATCCTGAATTTGAAATTTGTGGTAGCTATGATCATGCCACATCAGGACATAATAGAATCATCTATGTCAAAGATGGTGTACTTGTTACGTCATCTCATATAAGTGAATCTCTAGTTGGTCTAAAATGTAAAACTTGTGGAAGCACTGTTCACTCAACCTCTAATCATAATGCATTTGAGCACTTTAAAAGAGGTGAAAGAATTTAGGCTGTAAAAGCGAAAGAACCTGCCAAAAAGTGGGTTTACAAGAAAAATTAACTCAGTTTAAATATTTTTGTAGACACATGTTAGGGAGCCTATCTAGTACCTGAACAGTAGATGCTCTAGGAGTATGACTAGTGTCAAGAGTTATCTGCACAAATATATTGAACAACCAGGACATAAGGTAGTATTTGGTGACAACTCATTATATATCTTTGAAGGCTATGGTTCAATAAAATGTTGTGGGATAGTATTTTATAAAGTTGCTTTTGTCAATAGCCTAAAATACAATCTAATCAGTATCAGTCAACTATGTGATGCAAATTACATTATATACAGTTTAATGATAAGCAAGGTATAATTTTTAATTCCAACAAAGAAATTGTTTTGATTGCTCCTTGGAGGAATGCTATATATGTACTTGACATGTCATCAATCACCTCTAGTGGAGCATATTTCTTTACCAAAGCTTCTGAAAGCATCAATTGGCTTTGGCATAAGAGACTATCCCATTTAAATTTCAAAAACATAAACAACCTTGCAAAACAAAACAAGGTCTTTGGTTTTCCTTCATTTGTTTATTCAAAAGATAAACCATGCTCAGCATGTGAAAAGGATAAACATCAAAGGGCTTCCTATAAGACAAAGCAAAAAATTTCACTCAAATTTTTTTACATTTGCTTCACATGGACCTATTTGGACCAGTTAGTCAAATGTCCATTCACCATGAAAATACCCCCTAGTTATTGTTGGTGAGTACTCAAGGTACACATGGATATATTTTCTCAAAAAGAAAAGTCAGGTAGCTGAAACCATCATGTCCTTTGGTAGGAATATTGAAAATCAAAATGATACTAAGGTCAAACAAATGAGAACTAACAATAGGACTGAATTTAAAAATCATTCACTTGAGAGATTTTATGATATGAAAGGAATTTCTCAGAACTTCTCTTCTCCCTACACACCTAAACTAAATGGTGTGGTAGAAAGGTGTTAGATCTAGGAATCTAGACTCAACTAGGGTATGAATAACATTGATTGGTTAAGCACAGCGGAATATAAAATAAGAACATAATCAACATTACTAATAAGGTTTTCTTTATTCAAACATGATAAAGAAACTAACTAGCTAACTACTAAACACGCTTTCTAAGCGTCTAGACTCTCATTGGAGAAGTCTGCTATGATATGGATGCCTGTAACCTAGACGCCTACCCTCTTTATATAATAGAGGAAGGTTATAAGAAACCCTAGCTTACTAATAAAGCTAACTAACTATTACATATTAGGTCCTCATTGTTTCTTCTTTCTTCATTTCTGCTTGTGGGTTTTGTAATTATCAAATCTGTAATTCCCAACAAAAGGAAAAATAGAACTCTCATTGAGGCTGCCAGAACAATGTTAAATGATTCAGTTCTGCCAAAGCACTTCTAGACTGAAGTAGTAAGCACAACATGTTATACTCAAAACATATCTATCATTGTCAAAAGACATGATAAAACACCCTATGAGGTATTCAGAGAAAGGATTCCTGACATCAGTTACTTTTATGTTTTTGGATATCCTGTGTTTATTCATAATCATAAGGATCATCTTGGAATTCCTCATCCGGAAACGCCATATGTTTGACTAGAATAGTGATGAACTCCAAAGGTTTTTTCTTCTTTCAATTTAAAACTTCTAAAGGTTTAGAGGATGTTTAAGAGAATGGGCCATGGATGATTCGTAATAGCCCTATCATTCTAAAGAAATGGACTATGAATACGCGCTTATGTAAGGAAGAGCTAACAAGAATTTTGAGAGAAGCAAGTTAGAGAGAGAAATAATGAGAGAAGATGAGAATGGTTGATATACTACAAAGAATTTCACCATAACAAATGAACCTCAAAAACCCCCTTCTCCATCCTTATGGAGAGGGGTACTTTTTAGTCTAATCCACTAGGTTCGCTTTCATGCCTTGGTGTTTATAAAGGCCGGGATTGGGATTACTGGAGCTTTCGCCGATTCACGTGAGTCCGATTAGGTATTAACAAGAGTGCCCGCTTTACACGTTAAGCCTATTACAATGTATAATTAAATAATGACCGAGACGAGACCAACAATAATTGATGAACCGAATTCCCTTGTTTCGACTTATTCATATTTGAGGTAAACAATCCTCCCCCAAAAGTTGAGTTCATTGTGACACTCCTTCGTGAGATCAATGAGATTGCTTTTGTCGTTGGCTCTTGTGATTTTGTCTCCTGTCATCACGTCTGTAGGGCCTTGTTCCTGCTGCTTTGTGATCTTTGATCTTCTAGCCTTTGTCATTGTCTTTAGACTTTATCTTTTTTCGTATGAGATCTTAAATCTTTATTCCTTCCGTCTTTGATGTCTTTTTCCACATTGCGCATTTGTGTCTTGACCAGACCAGGTCCATACTTTGCATCATCTTGAAAGCTTGCTAACAATCTCCTTGATAGACTTGATAATCTACTTAGAGGGTAGATCTTGTATATCAGAGTTTGTGCGGTAAGGTTTTTTCTTAATTCATGAGCTTTCATGATTCCTGAAAAAAAAAAAAAAAAAAAATTTTTCTTCCCCTTTTGATGCTTCTATCGTGTGTGTATTGGGTAGTTTTGGAGCACGGCACTTGTGGTAATGAATTCGTCTCTTGCTGGAATGGGGCAATCACCATCTCCATTCTTTTTGTAATCTTGAAATAAAAAACCGTATAGCTCATTTAAAGCGGAGTCTGTGCGAATTGGCTTTTGTCATTCGTCCAGATTTTGGTTAGATTAACCTCAGGGTTCCGTTAGGACACTTTTTACAGTATAAATACTGTTACCTTGTGATTAATGGTAGATTCAATCGAATCTCCTTGACAGGGTTTCCAGCTCAAAGCGTAGGATCTTCTAACACAGATGTATTAGATTTACCATGCTTGCTTGTTCTCATTACCAGAACGTCTCAAAGCAGACAACACGGTAAGAGTGAATCAGATAGTTACTAACTTTTCGGATTAAAGGTGCAGTCAATTCATTTCATGAGGGAACACGTTTGATTTTACACTGTAATCGCTCACCATCGTTTCTTTCATGTTGACACAAGTTTGAGGCCTATAGAGATCTCGCAAAGTCCAACTATCAAGAGCTTGTTTGGATGTTGGCTCAAGCGGATATGTTCCATTTCATTTATGTAGTACATAAAGTATCACTCGTCACTCCCGCTTACCCCGGTATGATTTCCCCTTCATCTGGTAATGATCCCTGTCCATATTCCTGTATCCCCCCTACCTACCTCACACCACCCAACACGTATAATGTTTCTGGCACAATCACAAGGTTAATGTGGAGGACTCTTTGTTATCAACTTGTGTACTTCATTGGTGTCTACAAGTGTTATAAATAGGGAAATGTGTTCACTAATGTGACTTTTGTTATGGAAATTCTCTCCTGGCTCTAGTGCGATTATTGCATGTTTGTTTTTAGTAATCGTTGAGGCTAGAGCAGAATGCGACCTATTCATATTCATAAACAACTAGGAGTGAGAAATGTCAATTAGAAAGTCGGTGTATCTCTAAGTGACAAATAGGGAAAAGTTTCTTCTTGAGAGAAACCCGAATGGGGGGCTAGGGAAGGGTTGTGCAATTGCATTCATGGGTCCATGATGTCGTTCTTCCCTATTGTCAGCAATCAACATTGTAATTCTGACAACATATGTATTTGACCGGTTTCTGCCTTAAGTATTATGGGAGGGCTTCTTTCTTTTATCTACCCTTTATCCATACATATTCTGTTAAATTCTTAAATCCCCTTCAATGCTTACCTAAGCGTCATTTCTAACTCCTAGTGGTGGATTAGGTCTGATGTTGTAGAGCAACTTTGTCGGCCAGTTTCTTTCCCTGTACTACTAAAGTCCTCTCCAATCAATTATAAGGACGCGCTATTTTCTAAATAATGGATTGTCTTTGGGTAGATCCCTAGGTTCTGCCGTTTGGGATCATAACGAGACAGAAACTACCTAAACCTTCACCACCCCTTATGACTTCAGATCTTCGTTGAATTAAGGATGTTTGCTCGGGTATGGAGATGTAAACCATAAAAACCTTTTCCGGAAGAGTATCAAGCACTTTGAGCCGAGAAACTCACTATTTTTTATTTTCCAAGATCAAGTTTATTAATATATTTCTCCCCTTATTTAATACCTAATTCACCTTCAGTTTTTGAAAATACTTTATGATTTAAAAATTTTGTCTAGAAAATTACCATGAGGACATACTTTTACATAGCATTGAATTACATGGAACATGAACTTACTCCCTTCGATTTTACATTATTTTTGGGACACCAAAAACAATGATACCAAGTCTGTATAACATGAATTAACAACCCCACCAATTGGGGTTAGCTTGTTGAGACACTAATTTGAAAGATTATTACAGTGTATCGAAGAAAGTCTTGAAAATACTGTGCTCAACCAACTAATTTGTTTTATAACAATCAATCTATTTAATAGATCAATAATTTATTCTGTAGATGTTAGTAAGATCCTTTTATTAAGTGTGTTGACATACATAAGATATGAAATTGTCAATTGTTTATGATGTATCCAACCATTTCATTAAACTCTTTGTTTTTTTTTATAGAAAAGCTCCCTCTCAAACATTGACTCATTAAAAAAATGGACACCAAATGTAGAAGACTTGTCTTTGAAAAAAATTTGAGGGAAGAGTGTTGAACACACAAATCTTTGTAAACGATTTTGAATCGTCATTGAGAAATTCTTGAACAATTATGTTGAACCAACTTTTGTGTAAAAAACCACAATGTTATAGAGTCTCTTTTAGACGCTAAAGAATAAGCGAACTTATACGTACACTTTCTTTGTCGTTTGGGGAACCGAGTAGCTAATTTTGAGAGTGATTACAAGTCATAAAGAAAAATTAGAAATAACAAGTTTTGAAAACATTTGAAATTCTCTTATTCGAACTTTTTGTTCATTTCTACACGCCCGTGCTCAAATATTACATAACTTTTTTCTAGGTACGTAGTTGTTATCGTTACAAGCGAACATGCTCAAGAATAATAATTTTTTTTTTTTGAATAAAATTTTCTGATTTTTTGGATTTTTTTTAATTTTCTTTTTGAATTTTATATTGGTGTATTTTTTGTTTTATAAAAAATTATTTACATGTTGACATCAAATTGTTATGTGATGGTTGAAATTAGTAATTCCAATGACTATGTCGTGATGTATCTGTCTTGTTTGTGTGGAACAAACTTTTGGAAACCAGCTTTGAAACTTGCAGTGCATTGTCTCCGTGGTCGTTTGAATTCCGAAGTTGCTGAACATGTGTCATGATCAGAATCATTGATTATTCATCAGACGTAAAGTCCTTAAAGCCTGGTTTTCCTCAGATTCATAATTTCGCAACCAACTATCGCGTAGTCCTTCCTTTGTTGTGTTTAAAGATGTGGTATACCTACATGTAATGGTAAGTGTAATTGCATTGACATAAGAGTTTAGTCTTGCTATCATATGGTTAGTTGATATCGTTAATTTAAAAACTTATTTTGGGATTTCACTATCAACCTTGGTTGTGCTAGATGTGAATATTCTTTCAGTAGGAACCACTAAGACAATTGTCTTGCCAAAATTTTACCGTTGTTTTTCCCACCTAAGACCAGATTATGAGTCTTTGGTTTTTCTCATGACGAATACGAAAGTCTTTTTTTGACCTCCCTGATGACCTATTGTCTTTTTGGGATCTGTCTTTCGGGTTTTCTTTGCTAAAACTTGTCTTTGCTTCGGGTATGTATCTTTTTGTTGTTATTTTTTGACTGGGAACCTTAGCACGTAAGTTGAAACTTCATTCAGAATTTTGTTGACAAAGGAATCATGATTTGCATTAAAGGACACAATTCTCTGACATGTTTGAGCAAACAAAATTATTTCGGATAGGTCCCAAATAAACTTCTAGAGATTCCTATGAGTGTCTCTGCTCATGGTCATAGTCTTTGTCATGTCGCATATCTAATCACTTAGATGCAGGCCTAAATGTCCTAGACTTTTGGTTATTGATCCTAGGTTTTGGTTTTGCTACCATTGTCGTTGCCTCGTATGGAATCTCAGCAGAAGGCATCACTATAGGTTTTAAAATTCCTATGTTTCTTGTATCTTGTGCTTAGCTTCCTCAAGGTAAGTGTTTATGAAAATATGTCATTTCGAGCTATACCTAGATGAAGCCAGGGTGACAATCTTGTGATGTGGGTTTTGCAACAGCAGATTCTCTTTTCCTTTAGGGCAAACTCAATATGTAGTGGCTGTTTTGACAAATTGTTTATTTGACCTGTCAACTTGGGAGGCAAACCCACATTGCTTTGAAAATCTAGGTGTTTCAAACTTTAAATAACGCAGTCGGTTGTCTTAAACAACGAAATTGGTCTTTCTACGTGGTTGTATAGCGGTTTCCCTAAGATTGATGATTTGCAAACTTAGTATTCGCACTATTTTCTAGTTAATTTTCTTAACTCATATTGTTATTGATAAAATCTGCAAATCCCTCTGTTTCCTGATGTTGAGCTTTGAATTCATCATTTTTTGCAATTAAAGAAGTTTTGTTTTTATGTTTTTAGCTTTTGTTGTCTTGATAGAATCAACAACAGTTCTGTGTAAGAATGCCTTTTCACACAGTCTCATTTTCCTTAAAGTAAATTTAGCCACTTTAGGTTCCAATTCGATGTTCATTGGTTTCAATTTACATTATAGTCATGTATTAACCTTGGCTTCATTACTTATTTTACATTCAAAAATTGGACCATGTTGCCTTCTTTTTAAAAGCTTGATTTTTGATATTTTAAGTCCTCAAAGATTAACTCTCATGTGTTTCCTTTACTTAATAAAATCTTTTTTGAAATTGGGCACGGTCCCTTTTTAAGACTGACATATTTTTCAGATTTACAAGAGATTGATTTGAGAGTTCAGTTGGTCTGGTTATTCATTTAATTTAGCACGGCAAAGGGGACATGTTGTCATGACAATTGTTCAACCATTTACTGGTCAACTTCTACTTCAATTACTTGATTTCAGGTTGCCTAAGTATGTTGTTTTCTCCTGTAGCCAAAATACATTGATTTTAGTAGTGTTTGTACCTCAGCATTGGTCTTATTCATCATATTATGGGTTGATTCTTTGCATCATCAGCTGTGCGCATCATTTCCTGTTATGCGCTTGTTTCCGCTCTTTTGATTTTGTCTCCAATGCTTTACTGTGTTACCAAACTAGCATTCCAATGCTTTATACTCGAATCAACCTCTATCCTCTGTTGTCTGCTTTTTGTCTTTTCTATATCAACCAGCTGTATACTATTCTTTATGCTCTTGATTCTTTAATCAATAGAACTTCTATAACAGATTTCATGTGTTTGAATACATGTGTGTTCACGGAAATTCTGGGAATCGTAATGTTGAGTGTATTGGAGAAAGTATTTGCGTGTCATTACAACACCAAAATTCATCTCCAAATTACATCCGTGCTTGGATGAACATCTGAACACTGTGTCTCGGTTTATTTAAAAGGTAGCCATGGATCTAATAATCTTGAAATTCTTCTTTGTCAAGTTGTTTTTTTAGTTGGTCCTGTTCAGGAACATTGTGCCTGTGAAGTACGATCTAATATCTTGACAAAGAGTGTCGCAAATGCATGTTTGAATCCAGACCTGGTTCGAGTTTCATTTAAGTTGGTATTTTGGGAAGTAGCTTTGAGGTGTGAATGATGTTGTTCAAAAAAGCTTACATGCCAAACTCTTTTTTGCTTTCTCTTGAATTTGGTCGGCATTTGTCTGTTCTTTTGAATACTTCGAACTCGAAGATAACTTTTTATTCATTTCCCATTCGTTACCAAAAAATGAGAAGTGAAATTGTATTTTTTTTGGATCTTAAGTAGGTATAAATTGATTGTTGTTATGGGAATTGTAAATCATCTTAAATGTTTCACGGGATTTTACGAATATATAACTAAACCGTTAAAAAGATAAATTTTACGGGATTTTTACTAAAATCAAGAAACAACCATGCAATGGAGTAATTAAATTGTTGTTGCGTGATAATCGTTTGTTGTTGTCAGAAGAGAATTAAACTTCGTTAACGATTTGTTGAGCTAAAACGATGAACGGTGCACAATCATTGAACTTTAAATGAGAAACGGTTGATTAAAACTCAAATAGGGACTAACGGTGCACAAACGATTCACTTTTAAGGACTAACGGGCTGTTTTTTAATGGTCAGAACTAAAAGGGGTGTAAGGACTAATTCCTCATACGCGATGGTTAATAAGAAAGAATGGACTTGCAATGAATATGTCTTGAAACGCAGGGACCAAAAGTGTCAATTTCAATTTGTAATTAATAAAACTTTTCCCTCCTATTTGTTTTCTTCCACGTTTTGAAATATGAAAAAAAAATACAACGATTCTTCTTTCAATCTTTCGAAATGATACGATTATCGTCGGTGTAAAAATGTAGGCTATAACCACCGTTATGATCGAAAAAAGGATTTACGATCACAATTGGTATAAGTTTTAGTCCCGTCGTTGAAGTCACACAAAACCGTAAGACCGAAAAACAACTTAAACGTGTAGATTTTGTCTGTGTTTGATGGTAGATAGGTTCTTGCTATATTGACTAGTTCATGTTATATTGACTAGTTCGGTTCATGCTAGATTGACTAGATCGGTTCATGCTAGATTGACTAGATCGGTTGCTCTTGAAACTTGGATAGATCGCTGTTTGTCTAACGTGTTATTGATTTGTATCGGTTCATGGGACAAAAATTGTTTAGAATGGTTCGACTTGAAATTTTACCTAGTTCGGATTTCAATAGGCTTGTGACTGGTCGGTTTCTTATCATAATATGATAGTTCGTGGTATTTTAAAAAAAAAATATAGTTCGGTTCTTTTGCTTGGGACATAGATCGGTGTTACGTATTGTCCTTGAGTTAGTCTTCAACGAAATGACAAAAAAAAAACACCAAATCGTACCAATGTCGAAGCTAAAAAATGGATCTAAACTCTTACTTTTTTCTAAAAATCCGTTTTGAACCATCAAAAGAGATAGCCAAAAATAATAAGGCACACGAAAAAAAGACTAAATAATCAAGCTTGTAGATTTCTTTTTAAGCCATAAAGAAGTTTTGACAAATACTTAAGTGATAACTTCTTTAAAGGAAATCGTTAGTCGGACTTTTTTCTGAAAAACTAAAACGTCCTTATTGGTTTAAAGTAAAACAAAATAAGGACTTAAAACTCTTGTAAGAATCATTTGAGCAAGCCTAATGAGAATTCTATAAACCGTTAAGCCTTAAACGTATACGTAATGATCGAAAAGATGAGAAAAAAGTTCATATAGCCAAAAGAAAAGAAAATATGTCTAGCTCAAAAAATTTGTGAACCGACGGAGCTAGGGTATGTTTTCTTAAATCATAGAGTTATTTATTTTTGAAAACAAGCCAAACCAAAAAGCTCATACCAAAAACCAACAACGAAAACACTTAAACCCCCCGTGCTCGGATACCAAATGTGGTAACCAGGAACAGAAAACACCACCCGTCACTTCACCATTAGAACAAGAAATTAGTTAGAAGATGATAAAGAAGAATTTTATGAGAGAAAGGTTTAGAGAGAGGGATAATAAAGTGTGAAGATGATGATGGCTGATTACACATAATGAAAAATCTTACAAATGAAATACAAAAACCTATCTCCATCCTTGCGGAGGGGTTTTTTATGGTTAAAACCAAGAGGCTTTCATGAGAGCGTTGTTCTACAAGGACCGAGGCTTGGGTATTTACTTGGATTTGCCCCGATACATTGTGACGAATTAGTATTAACATTAAAGGTTCCTCGTTTACCCGGTCTAGCCTATTACATAGTAATAATTCAAATTCAATGACCAAGAACCTAATATAATTAAGGAACGGGAATTCTTGTTTCGACGCAATATTTTGAAGGCAACAGAAAACGGTCCTATGGAATGATCTCGTAAATAGCCCTATCATTCTAAAGAAATGGACTATGAATACGCGCTTATGTAAGGAAGAGCTAACCCGTATTTCGGTGTGGGTTAAGATATATGATATTCCAATACAGGTTTTTCCGGAATATGGCTTAAGCATCATTGCGTCTCAAATTGGTAAGCCTATTATGCTTGACTCTTATACCTCCTCGATGTGCATTAAGTCATAGGGGAGGATTAGTTTTGCCTGATGCTTGGTTGAAATTAATGTTGCTGATGTTTTTAAAAAGAGTCTTATTATGGGTGTTCCTTTAATTGAGGGTTCGAGGTTTACTATTGAAACTGTTACTATTAAATATAAATAGAAACCACCTCGTTGTGACCTATGTAAGATATTTGGTCATGTTCATGACCATTGCCCTAAAAAGGTGTTGATTCCTCCTACTGTTGTTACTTCTAATGTTGCTACTCCTACTGTTGAGAAGACTAATGGTGGATTCCAAACTGTAGGTAAAAAGAAAAAGAAGGGTAAATCCAAGTCTACTAATGGTGGTCAGTTTGGTGGTCACTCGATAAAACAAATTGTTAGGTATGAGCCAAAGGCAACTACAAGCGCACCAAAGAAGGGAGTTAATAATGTGGGTAATGCATCTAAATCGTCCTCTATGTTGAAGACTTTTGTTACTTCTACTAAGAAAGGTAATATCACCACGTCTAATATGTATGATGAATCGGCTAACTTATTTCAAAGTACAAAAACCAGTAGAAGTTCGTCTACTTTCACGGCTGTTGCTGGTTAGCTTGTTTAGATGAGTCATTTGTTCTAGTTTCAATTATTAGATGTCTCTAGAGTTGTAAGTGTTTATGGCATGTCATAAGCACTAGTTTTAGGAGTTTTCCAAACTGTTAACTTGAGGTAAATGTGATACTTCAGCCACCTTCCATTTGTACTTAACATTTTCAGTTTTACTATACTTTATCGGGGTAACCCTTTACCCAAAAAAGGATCATCTTGGAAAATTTGATACAAAAGCTGATGATGGAAACTTTTTTGGCTACTCTCTCATTTCAAAAGCTTTCAGAGTCTTTAACACAAAAAGACAACAATATGAAGAAGCATATTATGTTACTTTTGATGAGAGTACAGTAGCCATCGAGTTCTCTAATACATCAAGTAAAATAAATTGGGATACATGATTCATCAAGATATCCTCCTGATGAATTTCATCAATAAGGTGATCCCTCAAGGCAATATCAAACTACCTCTGATATTTCATACTAC
>BQNB010123542.1:3147-20079 GCA_026074375.1 Tanacetum coccineum
GAGTAGGGCGAAGAGGTGCTTCGTTACCGAACTACTATAAATCCTCGCGTTGTAGTTTGATTGTTCTTACTCTTATCTCTTGTCTTACTTTATATATATTTACACTGTTCATATTGTGCAAGAATTGAATTCACAAAAAGGTCGAATCTAAGTTTTACAAACATACATAAAACTTAAATTTAAAAAGCGGTAAACTATTCAACCCCTCCTTCTAGTTTTCCACATATTAAATAGCAAAGTTTACCCCATCGATGTATATTCATTTTCTGGCTCTGCTAATGATCATGATATTATGTGAAATTGTACATACCTATAGGTTTGGTAAAAATCTAAAGCAAAGTTCCCTGCTCATCTCTATCAACCAAAATTCCAAGCTCTTCACATTCCTTAATATGTTATCTTATTCAAATTTCGATAATACGTCGGTGGTGGGCCGACATAAACTCAAATCCACCAACACCACTTCTCTTCCTTATCTCTTTTAATGTCCTAAATATATCCTCAGTCTCCAACGCCAAATGTTGAATACCAACACCTTCATTACGCTCCAAATAGGTCTGGATATTACTTTTCTTCTTAGTTCAGTAAACTGGTTCATTCAACGACATCATCACATTGTCATTATTACTCGCTAAAACAACCAAATTTGTTTCGCTTTCAATCTTTTTAAAGTCTTATGCTGTGAACACAACACACTTGTGAAATCCAGTAAACAATTTCATGTACTCGACCGTTGGAGCTAGCTTATGTACGTTTCGAGAGCTTCATCCTAATGTCAACGTCATCTACACTGACTACTACAATGCTGCCATGAAAATCTATCGATCTCCTGATAAATTTGGCACATAACATGTTATTTTGTTATAATATAAATCACAATGGCCAACTACTTTCTAGTTCCACAGAAAGGTCTGCATTTTGACCCATTACCTATAAATGGATCAACATGGGCTATTTTTTTTTATCTTTAACGGGTTAAATGGGTCAAGCTAGTTTAAGTAAAAAGGGAATGGGTTAGAGTCGTTAAACGGCTTGGTCTTGAAATGTAAAGCCATTAATTGGTTGTTTAAAGTATGTGTTTGGGATTGCATTCTGGGTGAGTTTATATGATTATTGTGTTTCTAAAACATCCCTTAAATAAATCTCTGATTAGTTCCATAATATTATGGTCGATCCATCCTGACCAATTTCTCTCTTAATAGAAGTTACTGTTTTTATCCGTTACACTTTATTTTGACTCATCATATTTGCAATTTCGCTCAAGAAATCGCTCATCCCAGTTTCATTCATCATTGTCAACTTGGTAAAATACATTTCTTAAACTCAATCTAAAATAGACAACATAACTTTAAAACGATAATTTTCAAAGTTAAAAGAACTTATCGTATTTTCACTTCTCTTAAAAGTTTCAGCAACCACTTGGTAGGCACCCACTTCATCGACGCTTTTCACACCAAAATAAGCCAACAATAGTAACATTATGAACAAAAGTTAAAAATCTGCTCATTTTCAACCAAGTAAATGCTACGCCTAGTACCAAAATACCTAGATGCAAGCAACATGATCAAGCTAACCTGCAAAACCCCCCAATTTTTAACATAAACCCTAGATTCAAAATCACATGAAAGATGAACAGCTATTATAATAATAGCAAACCGATTTCGAACTATACCTTCATGTCGCCTGATCTCCGCCCGTACCTCTAAGTCAACAAAACCAACGTAACGATACTTTCCTTGGGAACCAAAGGCGGCTTATTAATCTGTGCATATGCCTCCCTTAACCTTACATAATCAAACCTCAATATGTTGTGACCCGCCCATATTCTTCCTGTCAAAACACCCGTAAACCCTCAAATAAATTTAATACTCAAAAATTGAATTCAATCAAGTATGATTTCATTTTTAGAGAGAGAGTCAGATGACTTTTTGAGATCAGTTTGTAGAGAGGGTTTGGTGGATTAGATGTTGTGTTAGAGAGCAGCAGGAAGAGACGAGATGAAGACACATATACCCCATCGTGAAGAGTTGTAACACTAAATGCACATGGCGGGTCGGGTCAAAAGTTATAAATGCGAGGGCCGGACTTGGGTTGGGTCATCATTTAATGCAACCAGTAATCCTGGTTATTGTATGTATTTATAATTATAATTTTATGGATTTTTATTTTTTTGTTTCGTACTTTATATTTTTATTGCTAGATGTTATGCTACTATTAATCTTGTTTGAATAATGTTTTATTGGAACATAATGTTTATGTTTGATGGGAAACTTGCTAGGTTTTTTTTTGAAACAAAACAAAATACTATAATAATAAAATAGGTTAAGAGTTATGATGGTTCATAACTAACTAATTTATTTATTGGTAAATCCAATTAAAAGAAAAACTGAATAAGAAATCAAAGCCGACTGATTTAATGAGAAGAACCAAAAAATCAAACTGAAAAAACTAAAATCAAACAGTTTACAATTTTCAAAAATCATAGTTTTGTATTCGAGCTTTGATTTTAACCAAAAAACACTCAAACCGTCTCACGATCACCCTTTAAAAATACTCAAGACGTATAACAAAACAAAAGTCTTTCATTTATGAGCATTGCTACACATTCCTACAATTTGTTCAATCCACTTGTCATCCGATCATATTTATAAATTCATTAATAACATTAGTAGGAAGATGAGTAAGAAGAATTTGTAGAAGGAAATAGCATTTTCATTCATTTATTTGTTACACTTGAAAAACTTTCTAAATTTGCCTAGTCCTCCTAGCTAGGCACTCAACAACTTTAGTAGATTTATTCCCAAGCTAAGGCTAGGCACAACAGCGACTACCAGCGACCTACATTTTACCCTGCCACATCAGCTTTCTCTCTCCGGCGACCTACATGCGACTTTCTGTCACTATAAGGCGACCTTCATTTTTTTCCCAAAGTTTTTTAACAACAAAATTAAATTTTATTAAAAATAAAAACATTACATAAATATAAAAACATTACAAGAATATTAAAACATTACATAAAAATAACATGATAATAATTATTAAAAACTTAGACTAATAATCTAAGTTATATCACACCTTGATTTCATCTTTCATCTCCTGCAGCTTCTGTTGTTGTTTCTCTGTCCCGTTTCTCTCGTTCGGCTAATTCAAGCGTTCGACGCTGAATTGCAATTTTCTCTCTTTTCAACTCTGCATCTTCCCGACGCTCGGCCTTCCGGATATTCAACTCCCAATTCTTCAACTGGATATAGGATTGTTTTTGCTCCTCCCTCTTGTTCCATTTGTCTTTTTAATGTTTAAGAATTTATCGGCTACCAAATCAACAAATTAAGAAGATTTTCCACGAGAAGAGGCAGCTGATTTCTTCTTGGTCTTTGATTGGTCACGACCCGGTGGTCGTACTTCTTGAGTCTCTTCCTCAGCCTCGTCCGTTTCATTGTTTAAATTAAAACCACCAGATGCTGACACCGAGGTGGTTTCAGAAGTCTTGAACTTTTTCGCCCCTTTGCATTGTTGTAAAAAGAAGGCATCTCAATGTCTAACCAACCTTGGTGATCTTTTAAAATGTTATAACAATGCTCCAATGTAAAGTCTTGCCTGTAAATCATTTTGTATTCTGCACACGCTTTTTGAAACACATCGAGGTCATTTGAACCACTTTCGTGATTATCTTCGACATTATTGATGATAGCGCAAAAAGCACCAATTCTAGGGCGAACCCTATTTTTTCATTTGCTAAGGATCGAGTCATAACCTCTTGATGAGCCAGTTTTGTTTTTAAAGTACGTAATAACCGCATCCCAAAACCCCTTAGTCTTCATACTGTTTCCTACAATATTATTTTCTGACACATCGCACCAAGCTTAGCACAGCGCGATCTCTTCCTCCACTGTCCACTCTTTTGGCGGCTCCTTGGGATCATTCTTTTTTGCCCTTACTGCACGTCTCGAGGGCTTCTTAGGTTTTACGGGTGACACCTCTTCGTTAACTGAAGCCGAACCGTGACCCATAGAATAATCTTGGCTCGGGTTCTACTCTTGACTAAACATTAACTACATAAAATCCATATCAAGATTGATACGATTAACCGGAGAATAAGGTTGGTTTGCTTGGGAAGACGATAATTCCATAGTAGGACGATACAACCAAGTTGGTGATTGGTAATAAGCATTTTGGTTGTTATACGGAGGATGGAATGGACGATTTTGATAAAACATGTTATTATTATGTGGTGGTTATGACAATTGTGAGGTATATTCAAAACCAGGTGATCGAAAACGGATGGGTGATGAAACACCGGATAATTGAAAATTCGGATCCACTGTTAAATGCGAAACACTTTGTTGAAGTCGAGAATTTAGAGTTTTTGATTTGAGAGTTTTTTTATTCTTGTTAAACATGGTGAGTTTTTGAATTGAGAGAAGTATTTTGAATTGTTGTTTGAATGTGTGAAAAATTTGATGAAATGAGTGGGTATTTATAGTGTTAAATTAAAAAAATTTAAAAGTTAAAAAGTTTTTTTTAATATAAAACAAGAAAATCATATTTTGTTGCTTTTTACCTCCCTCGACAACGGTCGGCTTCACGACTACCATTTCTACTCGATCGACGGCGACTACCAGCCTCACTATGGTGGCGACCGACTCGGTCGACACACCATAGTGCATAGCCTAATAGAAAAACAAATTTTCGTGGTAGCCTTTGAAACTCGTTACATTTGCTAGTTAACGGTACGGGTGATAATTTTCGACACGACATTCTAAATGACACTAACATAACACGAAGTTAAACATATTTGAGTTAAAGATAAACATGTTTGGGTAATAAACATGTCAACCTATATAACCAATTTTATAAATGGGTCGTGTTTGGGTTGAGTAACTATTAAATAGGTCAACCTGTGAACCTGTTTAAGTATATAAAAGCGTCAATTTTTTTTATAATCTTGAGTTTATGTCAGATTTGACAGAATTGTACTTTGTTATGTACTTAATATAATTGAATTAGGATTATAACTTATGTATCATTGAAATTGTTTTATAGTTATTTGTATGTTATGTTTTTTTTGAACGGTGATTTATTAAAACACTAGCAAGGAGCTAGATCAAACAAGAACAATATAAGGGTTCTTAAGCCAATCGTCCCATTTGAACGACGCTTTACATCTGAATTTACACCAATAAAAAGAACTAGAAACTAAATTATCAAATATCAGCGCCTTTTCAGGGATCTTCTTATCAAACAGAAGCTTGTTGCGAAAGTTCCACATATACCACCACAAACCATAGTATACACCCTCAAGAACGCCTTTGAGTTTGGATTGAATCCGAATAGAAACCAACCAAACTCGCCATTCCTCGTAAGAATTCACATCCGAATAGTCGATATTCCACCAAGAAGATATCTTACGCATAATCTGTCTCACTACAACGCATTGAAAGAAAATATGGTTTGTCGATTCCACACCGGCATTACAAATGGGACAAACAATCGAATCAATATCCATTCCACGACGAGAGATATTAAAACGCGTTGGGAGCGCGTTAGATTTGACTTTCCAAGCTATGATATTCACCTTGATTGGCACGGATTTAACCCACCTAGTCGGCAAACTAACATCCTGAAACCGATTCCCATCAATCTCCTTTCGAATTGAAGCCACCGAAAAGACCCCATCACTTTCTAACGTCCAAACGTAACGATCTTCGCAAGGCACGAGAGTAGTCATCCGAGAAATCTCAGCCAAAGAGTTAAGTTGCATCTCTTCAATTCCACTTCTCGTTTATCATTTATTAGATGTTTATATCATTTATGCATTTAAATTAGTTAAATCAACAAATCACCAACCTTATTCAACGCTTGGCCTATTTACTTAAACATGTTAAATGGGTCACAAATGGGTTACACGTGTTATGCAAGTCTGAGTTAGGATTGAGTTTCTTGACACGATTAATAAATGCGTCGTGTTTGGATAAAGGTCATAATAACCTGTCAATCCGCAAACACGAACACATTAACCCAAATACGACTCGATTGCCACTCCTAGTTAACATTCACATACCACCTTATAATATGCAGTTAATTAAGATTTGTAGATATCTTAGGGCTAAGAAAACACATGCAACTTGGGTTTCCCATTGTCCAAAAGAAGCATTTGTAAAGTGATCACCATCGGGCTAGCTAACCACGACAATTAACAATGAAAATTAGCATGGTTAGAAATCAAATATATATATATTTTTAAAAACATTTTAAATAGTATCTACGCCGTTGGTGGGTACCCCGCAAACCTGGCAAACGGCAATCACATGTTTTAGAATTTGTTACATAAAAGACAAATACTTATATATATATATTCTTAAAAGACAAAATTATACAAGTGTTTTTTTTGTCTCACATGTTTTTTCTATTTTACCATGGAGTATATATGTTTTGAAAGAGTTTCATTTATATATGATCATTCGGCACAAAATTTTGTTACAAATACTTCAAGTTATGTTTCTACCAAATATATATCTTGTAGTTTAGTGGTACCGATAATTTGCTCACAAACAAAGTAGTTGCGCGATTAAATCCGTCTTGAACAAATGCGAGTTTCTTTTTTGTGTTAGCTTGAACATCCCTCAAATGTTATTTTCTGCAACACATTATAAAAAACAAATATGTCACAAATTATGTTTAGAGTCTAATATAAATATCAAAGGTACATGCATGTGCCAAGTATTTAATCACTAATTAATTGCTTTGATGCATTTATACATACAATAAAAACTCATAAACACTACGTAGGATAGAACCATCACTAATCACATTCCATTTATAGCAAGTTACATGTGAGTTCCCACTTTTAGCACACACATATACTTAGCAAAAACAAACAAGTGTTACTTCTTTTATGATATGTCAAATGACACCAATACCCATTGTGTATTTTCATCTATCTTCCATTTTTATTTTTTAAGGCTATTATTGTCAAATCAACTTATTATTTTTACACCCTTTTTTGTTTGACGGTCAACTTTCCGGCGCCACGTCATTTTCAAAAGTACACATTTAATTTCCAAAACGACAACGTGTGAAGTCACAAAACACAAGACAAATACTTGGGTTCTGAACTTTAAACTCTTTCATCTTCCCAAACAAAAACACTTTCACACACACAATTATAATCAATGAAGCTCATGAATCAACTCTTTTTCACATTTCAAGTGTTGATTTCTATATAAAGTTCCAATCTTTATACTTATTTGACACAATATGAGTACCAAGCTCAGTTTTTTACATCTTGTAACTTTTTTATTACACTTTTTTATCATCACAAATGCCACAATTCTTGATTATGACCAAGAAAAACAAAGCTTGGTGTCATTTAAGAACTCACTTTTGAACCCAAAAATGCTGACAAAATGGAACCTTGACACACCACATTGTGAATGGGAAGGTGTTACTTGCAAAAATGACCGAGTCACTTCACTCGTTCTCTCAACTCGGTCACTCAAAGGCTCACTACCCAACTCACTATTCCAACTCACCAATCTCATAACCCTTGACCTTTACCAAAACCAATTTTCAGGCCATCTTTCTACCAATATATCCAACCTCAAAAACCTCCAGCTGCTAAACCTGGGTGAAAACAAGTTGTCAGGTGAGTTGCCGAGTCAACTCGGTGAGTTGACTCAGTTGAAAACCCTTGAACTCGGTCTAAATTTTTTCTCAGGAAAAATCCCATTTTCCATTGGAAAGCTAACATCTTTACAGTCTTTAGACCTTTCCTCAAACACCCTCACCGGAAAAATCCCACCGGAGATCGGAAAGTTGACCAGTCTCCGGTCACTTGGACTCGGTAACAATTTTTTATCCGGTGAAATTTACCCATCTTTATTTACCAAGCTTCAAAATTTAGTCTTTTTAGACATTGCAAACAACACCCTTGAAGGAACCATCCCACCTGAAATCGGTTACTTAACTAACTTAACCGATCTTTTCATCGGAATAAACCACTTTTCCGGCAAAATTCCGCCGGAAATTGGGAATTTGAAAAAGCTGGTAAATTTTTTTTCACCATCTTGTAAAATTTCAGGGCCATTACCAGATACCCTTTTAAATCTTGTGTCATTATCTAAATTGGATTTGTCTTATAACCCTTTAAAATGCTCAATCCCAAAAGCATTGGGTCAGTTGCAAAATTTGACTATTTTAAACTTAGTATACTCCGAACTTAACGGTTCGATACCTAGTGAGCTAGGAAACTGTAGGAATTTGAAGACACTGGTTTTGTCTTTTAATTCGTTATCTGGGTCGTTACCTGAAGAGTTGTCGAATTTGCCCTTGTTGTCGTTTTCGGCTGAGAATAATGAACTTTCGGGTGATTTGCCGAAATGGGTTGGTAAATGGGGTGAGATTAACTCGCTTTTGTTGGCGGGGAATAGGTTTACGGGTTGGGTGCCTAAGGAGATAGGGAACTTGACAATGCTGAATAGTTTGGGGTTGAGTAATAACTTGTTGACTGGTTTTGTGCCTAGGGAGATATGTAATGCGGTTTCGTTAAGTGAGCTTGATTTAGAAAGTAATATGCTTTCGGGTTTGATTGGGGATACTTTTATGGGGTGTAGGAATCTTACTCAGTTGGTGTTGTCTGAGAATCAGATTGTTGGCGTGATTCCTGAGTATTTGTTTGAGCTTCCTTTAATGGTTCTTGATCTTGATTCGAATTTGTTAAACGGGTCGATTCCTGTTAAGTTATGGAAGTCGAGTAGTTTAATGGAATTTTCGGCTGCTAATAATATGTTGGAAGGTGGTCTTGTTGAGGAGATTGGGAGTTTAGTTACTTTAGAAAGATTGATTCTTAGTAACAATAGGTTAAGTGGTGTGATACCGAAAGCGATAGGGATGTTGTCTTCACTCTCGGTTCTTAATTTGAATTCAAATCAGTTTTCTGGTTTGATTCCTGTTGAGATTGGGAACCTTACTTCTCTTACAACATTGGATCTTGGTGGCAATAGATTAAATGGGTCGATTCCGGTTGAGGTAACGGGTTTGTCTCAGTTGCAGTGCTTGGTACTTTCGAATAATGATCTTTCGGGCTCTATTCCTTATTTGAAGAATTCAAGTTATTTTAGGGAGGTTAGTATACCCGACTCGAGTTTTGTTCAGCACCATGGGTTGTATGATCTTTCTAATAATCGGCTGACTGGTGAGATACCTGACGAGTTGGGAGACTGTTTGGTTGTGGTGGATCTTTTGCTTAATGGTAACATGCTTTCAGGGGAGTTACCGAAGTCTTTAGCAAAGCTAACAAACTTAACGACCTTAGATTTATCAGGAAATATGTTTTCTGGTGGTATACCTGCTGAGTTTGGTCAGTCGTTGAAGCTGCAAGGGCTGTATTTGGAGAACAATAACCTCACTGGGCACATACCGGTTGAATTAAGCCAACTTCATAGTCTGGTTAAGCTTAATTTGACTGGTAACCGACTTTCGGGCTCAGTCCCTTCCACATTTGGGAAGTTAACGGGTTTGACTCATTTGGACTTAAGTCGCAATCTCCTCGATGGCGAACCTTCCCTTCAACACTTTCGGTGGCATGGTGAATATTGTTGGGCTTTTTCTACAACAAAAAAAAACTATGGCGTTGCTTTAGATAATTTGTTTGTTGGTCCATGGAGTGGCGGAGCGAGTCATTGAATTTAAGTAATAATTTGGTTCTCTGAATTGTTGCCTCGCGCTTTTGGGCAATTTGTGTATTTGACCACGTTGGATTTCACGGGAATGCGGTTCACCGGTGAAATCCATGGGGGGTCGGAAATCTATGGAGCATCGGAGTTCTTAGATTTTTTCCACAATAAGTTATAGGGTCGAATTCCTGAAAAGTCTTTGAGTGTTTCAAGATTTGAATTACATGAATTTCTGGCTGGAAAACAGATTAGAAGGCCACCAACTGTTCCAAAAAATGGATTTGCAATGGAATTTGCGGGAATACGTCAAGAATCACGTTATCTGACAACAAAGCATTATGTGGTGGAGTTCTTGGTTTGCAATGTCTTGGTACAAGTTTTCGAAGAGGGTCAAAGTTTTTCAGCATCTGGTCATTAACTTCTATTGCTTTAGGAACGTTGTTGATAACTGCTTTTATAACGATTGTGGCAATAAAACGATTTCACCGAATCAAGAAAAGACCCGATTGTGATGACCCTGGCGTGAATAACAGCAGTTCAGCTGATCATAATCTTTATCTTTTAAGTAGCAGCAGGTCAAAAGAGTCGTTAAGTATCAACGTAGCGTTGTTTGAACAACCTCTTGTAAAGTTAACTCTTTCCGACATTCTTGAAGCCACAAATAATTTTTGTAAAACCATAATTGTCGGTGACGGTGGGTTCGGTACAGTCTACAAAGCTCAGTTTCTGAATGGGAAGATCGTTGCAGTCAAGAAGCTGAACCAGTCCAAATCGCAAGGTCAACGTGAGTTTTTAGCTGAAATGGAAACCTTAGGAAAGGTTAGGCATCGGAATCTTGTGTCATTGCTCGGTTACTGCTCATTTGGTGAAGAAAAGCTGCTCGTTTATG
This sequence comes from Tanacetum coccineum, assembly GCA_026074375.1. Lineage (NCBI taxonomy): Eukaryota > Viridiplantae > Streptophyta > Magnoliopsida > Asterales > Asteraceae > Tanacetum > Tanacetum coccineum. The sequence goes on from BQNB010123542.1 coordinate 13,711, forward strand.
ATTACATGGCGAATGGAAGTTTGGACCATTGGTTAAGAACCTGTACGGAAGACATGGGCGTTTTGACTTGGGCTAAAAGATTCAGGATCGCGGTGGGCTCAGCTCGTGGGCTGGCTTTTTTGCACCATGGGTTCATGCCACATATTATTCACAGAGACATTAAAGCGAGCAACATTTTACTAAACGAAGATTTTGAGCCCAAAGTTGCTGATTTTGGGTTAGCACGGTTGATAAGTGCGTATGAGACTCATGTTAGTACTGATCTAGCCGGAACATTTGGTTACATTCCACCCGAGTATGGTCAAAGCTGGCGGTCAACGACAAAAGGTGATGTTTATAGCTTTGGAGTGATACTTCTTGAATTGGTGACGGGGAAAGAGCCAACAGGATTAGAGTTCAAAGACGTTGAAGGTGGGAATTTGGTAGGGTGGGTTTGCTATAAGATCAAGAAAGGCCAAGCCGTTGATGTGCTTGATCCAACGATTGTTGATGTTTCTTCGAAGAAGGCGATGCTTCAGATGGTCCAGATTGCTGCAAGTTGTGTATCTGATAATCCAGCTAATCGGCCTTCTATGTTTAATGTGCTTAAGTTTCTAAAAGGAATTAAACATGAGTTGTGAAAATAGTAAGTTGTGGGTAGACTAATACACTCTTGTAGTTGTAAGCAGTATGATTTTATTCAATGAAGTAAAGAGTTTCCCTATATGTTTTCGTGTTTCGTTTTATATTTTCTTGCAAAATACACCATGTTTGGTGAGTATTTGTTTTTCCTGATTATGCGTGTAACAAGTACGAGTGTATACAAGAAGTGACATTATTGCCACAATGCCCACAGCTCAATTAACGAGTAATATCATGATTATTGATATAATGTTAATGGCAAAAAAGTTGGTTTGGAAGTTTAAGCTGGGATTAATCTGCATCATATATATTTATCTAGACTTCTAGAGGCGTTTGGGTTAGCTTATTTGGAAGAGCTTAAGTGGTTCTGGAAAAGCCTTAAAACAAAGTTCTGTATAATTTAGACGATAAACATAAGCTCTATATTTGAAGCTTATTGTACATTGAAATAGAAATAAGAATTAAGCTTCTCAAATAAGGCAACTCGCATCAAAACAAAATAAGAGGAAAGAAAGTGATGATAATCAAACAGAGTAATGTCCAAACAGAGTGATGTCCAAACAATTTGCTCTATTGAAATAGTGTTGGCAAATCTTGTCATACATTAAAGAAACATAAGATTTACAAGTAGATCAATAACAAAGCGAGTCAATTTTGGATATGATTTTATTAATGAAGTAAAGAGTTTCTCTATATATTTTTGTGTTCCCTTTTATATCGGTTCTTTCTTTACAAACATATGCCATAACAGATCTTGTTAAGCAATATAAATTATGCTTATAGTTATACTGATATAAGTTTTTGGTTTATACTTTAAAGTGACGTGTTACGACAACGTAAGTCGATGTGGTGTGGATACCGGAATCATGCAATGAAAGTAAGAAAACAATACCATGGTAACGAGTATGAATATGCACCAGCACAAGAAATAAGAGTGTATTCAAGAAGTGACATTATGGCCACATACCTATAGTTCGATTAGCGAGTAATTATCATTGTAACGAGTATGTATCTTATAACATGACTAAAATTGATCAATGGTAAAATAGTTAATAATAGCATCTAGACATCTAAAAGCGTTTGGACCGGTTTTGTCCTTGTTCATTATCTTCTATTTAACTTTTTCTTTTGATTTATGGTTAAGTAAGGCTGTGCGATGTGGAATATCTGCTAAAAAGGGAGGTAAGACAAGGTTCCTCAAGTCATATTCTCTTATTAATGTTAATAGTTGCATAAATCTTTAGCTATCCTTGTCCGAGACATAGTGAGTATCGTAGGATATAGCAGCATGTGGTACTTAAAGAATTCTATTCGTATAAAATTAGTATTATCCAATATTCTTTTCCCAAGGATATAGTAGAGCCTAGTACTTGAGTTATCTATAGTTTGTTCGATTAAATTTTCAAAAATCCTGATGATACTTGAGCAATGTAAATTCCGAAATGGTGGGATTTTGGCCTGATAGATGGGTCAAAACAACAAAAAAATGGTCTGCAGAGACCTTTCTATGAGCCCGATTCCTTATGGATTCATCTCAAATCTAAAGTTACACCCGGATAAAGTAGAGAATGATTTTGCATCTACCTCATTGCCTCATCAACAACTTTGACTACTCATTCTACCGGGCTATTTCTGCGGCAAGGTATTCTTACATGGAAAAGTCAAAGCAGGCAGTTCTTACACCTTGAAGTAACTAACAATCCAATCCTCTATCACTTCACTTTTAGTGTCATGTTGCAACCTACTGATGTTCTTCTTTTCTGCAACAGTACTGTTAGGAGTACAATCCGTAGGCTTAGGGACCAGACCGAGAGTTAAGGAGCTTATCAGGAGCACGCTTCTATCTTAGTTTTATCACTTCAAATGATTATTATACTTTCATGTCTTTCAAACCTTGTTGGATCGTTTCAGACTCCTCGTTTTGTTGTTGAGTCAATTGAAAGTTTTATTTGGAAACCCATGGCATCGTATTTGGTCAAAATCAATGTTTGTTTATAAGCCAGTCATAAAACTGGCTTTAGTTTACTCCTTCAAAACTGTGTCCTTTATGATAGTTGCACGACCTACTTTTAGTTTACTATTCATCTGGTTGTCAATGGCTCTGGTGAAGTCATGTTGGAAGAGTGTTTGGATATAGTTACGGGGCTGTTTGAGTGTGTTGTGGGGTATGTGCGTTCAAGAGATAGAAAAAGAATATGACCAACCAATAATCACTAGTTCAGTAGATTTAGGCAAATGTTAACAGACTTTAACATTGTAACTGTTACAAAATTAAAGATGAATGATATCGACAAAGCATGTTGTTGTCACTTGGAAAATAAAAAACACAAAGGAGAAAATAGTAGTAGAAAAAAGGTTATTCATCCCACATCGACTAACAAGTGTAAACAAAAGGAGGGGAAGTGGCTATATAAACAAAGGCAGCCAGGCTAGTTAAAATCACGCAGCCATGTGTTGAGCACAAAGCGAACTATTCTTTCGCCTTTTACTAAAGAATACCGTGTGCTCGACATATAAAGTGGCATACGCCTATTTTTGGAGAGTCTCTTTGTTACCGAAGAGCTCCAACCAGTTTTTAGTTTAAAATTTGTTATCCTTTCTTTGAAAAGATAGTCATACATGTAACTTCAGCTCGAGCTTTTTGAGTCAGGCTTGTTGTTGAAATAGAAAGTTGAAATTCAGAAAAAATATTAAATGAATATTTTTTTCATCTTAAAACCATTTTTCACAAACAAAAAACAATGGCTAAGCAAAAACAACGGTAGTACTCTTACAAAATGATGCTTTAACCCATTATTAACGTTATGGATTGATGGACAAGAGCATATCAAACCAAATTAACATAAGAAACAACTATTAACGAAATTTCAACAACAAAGAAAGGAACCAAAAATTACATTTGTAGCAGCAGATTTAGGGGGTGTTTGTTTCGTCTTATATGCGGGCTTATTTGATTTCGGCATATATTTCATAAGCCTCAATTTTCTGGCTTAGGGGGTGTTTGTTTCAGCTTATGGCTTATTTGGTTTTGGGCGGCTTATGTTTCATAAGCTCACTTTTTGTGGCTTTTGGACCTAATAAACCTATATAAGATGATAAGTACAAATTAAGCCACAAAAAGCGAGGTTAAACTAAACAATACCCAAATCATTTGGAAATCATAAACTAGACATTTAAGACTTTGACTTCAGATGCTTGATGCTGGGATCGACTTTGGATAATCAAAAACTATATAAGCAAGTACCAACAACTAAATTGAACTGAATCGAAATTTGACAAAAATAAAATTACGTAAGACACCTTTAATCTATCAAATCAAATAACTATATGATCTTTACTAATCTTCTTACAAAAGCTCTACTATTCGCTTCTTTCTCCAGAACTTCTAACCACAACATGTGTGTCTACGCTTTAAGCTTTACGTTTTCTCTTACCTAATGAGCTGTCAAGTTCTTTTGAGCATTTTACCGAATGTCCCTTATCACATTCTCAGTATTAGGTAGGAGTTCAAACCATGGTGTTCCTTTTGCTGGCACTGTCACCTCTAACTGAGGGATAATCTTCCATCATGAATTAGAAGGCCAAGGTGTCATCGACGTTTTCTTGGTGACTATGGTTTCACATAAAAGCGTTTAAGTTGGTTAATGAGTTGTCCATGAATGTTGGAGACCCATGTTATGACTTGGACCAACCACAACACCTACTAAGACCACAACACCTACAATGTTAACATGATAATCTTGTTGAGTCTAATATTTTAATTAATGAATGTTCCATAGTAAGAATACAATATAAAAGATGTAATAATTTAGAAACCTTTTTTGTACCATGACAACACCAACCTTCATGAGACAGTTTCCACCTTGTTCTTACTCTTTTTCACACCATTGTCCGCTATAGCTTCCTGCTGTTCTGCCTAGGATAACCTAAAATGCCTAAATTCACAACATTATACTTCCAGTTTAAGTGTTCCACAAGTGGGTTTAAACTCGGTTCTTCTCTACGACTCCTATATAAGAAACTAAAAAATGTTAATCTTTTGGTTTAAATGAATAGCCTTTAATTTCATTGTGAAGTATTACAGAGGCATCAATAATATAAAAGTAATAATTATACCTTTGGTGTATATATGAACAGGCAATATGACAAGAGAGCATTTCTTTCAGCAGTGGGAAATGATGTGATGAATTCTCTCTCAACTGTTGATCGAATTTACCTGAAGGGAGAGTAAAAGTATAAGATCTGAATGTGTAATCAGTCCCTAGAGAAGTAAAATGTTAACTATAAATTATAATTTACGCGATCTTATGAACTTTAGGTCTATTATATTTAACTTTTGCATTCACAAAACAATATATATTAACAAAAGGAAAAATCAAGTATGATAGAATAATATGTTAATATATAATTCAATAATGAAAGAGACTTACATGAGTTTCACCCTTTACAACATGTGAAGCATACTCAGGATCAGCAAGTTCATCAAACTTGCTAACGAAGTGCGCCATGCCTACAAACAAAAGTAGCACTATTAGATCTTCCAATATAATATAAACAAACATGATAGATTTGATCATGATGTTTGTGACAACTTTGAGTCAGCACGAGCAGCTTTTTTGTTGTGCTTTGGTAATGGCCAACTGGTCATAATATTATCGCGACATAAAAGCTTCAATGTACACTTACTGACTGGAAAAGAAACAAATGGCCAAAAAATGCTAATTTTGTGAAGAAATATGCGAATGAAAGCCTACATATAACTATAAACAAATAATATGACTTACCACCAACGCCCTTCGCAGCTTCATCTATTGGTATTCCAACATGTTTCTTGACTGCCTCCATTGTAAGAGAGTTTATTTTACGCTTTCTACCTCTTTTACGGTATCTCTTTTCCCCGCATCAGTAATGGTTTTGCTTGTTATCTGCATGACCATATCACGATTGGAAGTGGTATAAAGACTACAGCGGTTAATGTCAACAAAGGGGAACGCCTTTTTATATCTACTAACAGATTATACTTATGAGCTTATGTGGTCCCATGAATTTGCTTATTTTAAACTAATTATCTGCTTTGTTACCTGCTATTTTATGTGCTCATCCACAGGAATAAACAGATCCAAACACTCAAACCCGCACTTGAATAAGCAATCCTACATACCCTATTAGAGTGCTTATAAGCACTTGAATAACAGATGAAAAATAAAAAACGTCTAATGCGAGAAAGAAAATGATAAAAAACCAATGAAATGTTACCTTTAAGAAGAAATAAATTGCTGTTAGTAGACATCCCAAAACCAATCCCATTGCCGAAACCTTGAAAAATCAAGTTAATGCAGCTGTTTTGCATCAGACGTGACATGTACCTTCGACTTGTTTAAAGCTGCAAGAATGACTCCACCGATCTTAGTAAAGGGGCTGCCCGTATGAACTCTGTGCCTATAAAAAGGTGTCCATGTTTTCAATATGACACACAACCTTTATTTTGTTAACAAACATACCTTTATTTTCCTTTCTTATCCACCTGTTTACGTAATAATGTCTAAAGTATAAATTATACTGTATATTTTATTAAAAAAAACTGGACTGAAAAGGTATGTGTGTGGATTCAGACTAAAGGGGTGTTTGTTTATGCTTATTTTCGGGCTTGTGAGCTGTGATTCAGCTTATATTTCATAAGCTCATACTTGCTGGCTTATTTGTTAGTTGTGAATAACAAACTGGACTATATAAGCAAATCATCTTTTT
>BQNB010123544.1:0-20079 GCA_026074375.1 Tanacetum coccineum
GATCCGTTAAAAAAGTTTCGGAGAGACTAAATCCGTTATACCCGACAAACATTAGGGACGAATTATGAAATTAACTCTTAGAAGAAAGTAACTTAATGTATTAATATTATTTATATTTGTTCAGATTGGATTTTTATGTTTGTTTTCTTATAAAATTACTTATCAATGACAAAAAGAAAAACACTAATTAAAAAGGGAAAAAAAAAATTCGTAGGTGAAGAGGTTTTTGGATAATAAAAGATGATATATTACGTACTAACTAAATATATCATTCACTAAATAATGTAGTAACCTATATGTTCGCTAAGTTAATAACACTGCAAGCCTAAACTCAAATTAAGACGATGTGATAATAGTAACTATAAATACATAGATATCAGATGTACGTGTGACACTTTACAGTACAAGGTAATGACATTTTCATTTGTGACTACCTGAAAAAACACATGTTAGAAAAATCTAAAAGCCGTCACTAAAGCTCGTTAAGGCTATACATGCATGCATTCATTCATGCATGTATATGCTACTCCCTGTGAAATAATTTGAAGTCTCAAGTCATATCCCACTTGGATATCGATTCACCAGGCTTGTTAGCTCTACTGCATGTGTGAATTAACCGAACAATAACCAATGTTCCAGAAAAGAGTACCAGGATCACGTGTGTTGTGACTTGTACGTTAGATAAAGAAAAAACATAGACTAAGGTTAAAAACTTAAAATACGTACAAACTAGTTCGTGAATAGTTGAATACCGGCCTAGGTAGAGTTGCCAAGGTTGCTACCCGATTTGCAAATCGCAATGAACTAAATACTGAGATACAACGAGCTAGTGATACACTGATACAAATGTGGAGTCTAGAAATGACAGTAGGAGATTGCCACGAGGTGATGGACCACAATAAGATCAGGCCTTTCGCACCAGTGACCAAGAACTAGGCAAGAACACAATATATTGAAACAAGGCCTTCTTGGCTTTAAGCAACTTAATATACAATTTTACTCCTTATGTTAGTTGGTATATTTTGATGAACTGAATGAGTGATACGTATCTGAATGCGAATCAAAGATTATCGTGGGTTAATGAAAGACTTAGTCAAAATTATTGTTTTAATTTTCCATGCACGTTTGCATTTTCACATGAAGTTTTACAATAGGTAAGTTAGTGTAGGTTGCTAGGTTAGTGGGAAGTTACGAGTTGGTTGTTACAAGTTTCTTACGGTATAAATATGTAGCCATTTCATTAGTTGAAGTTAAGATGAATGAAATGAAAGTATTTTAGAGTCTAGTTTCTCTCTTGTTTCTCTGGGAGTCTCGCCCGCTCAAAGGGCCTTATCTATCTCTTCTCGTATCTACTTCTTGAGAGATTGACCATCTATAATCGGTCTATAACAATGGTGCTTTCATCAACTTACTCGACACCTCCAACCCGTTACTACTCACGAGATGCCTTGGAAAAAATGGCTGCTCTAGTGGATGAATTAGCTACGATGGTTCACGCCTTCTGCTCGTCCACTGCAGTACTCGAAGTCATCTCACAACAACACACAACCCAAAACACCAACACCACTATCGTCAAGGTTACCACAACCATCATTCCAAATGAGTCCAATGATCACACCGATAACACCAAAACCGACCACACCAAGACCACAATTGATGTCGTCCACGAAACACCCTCTCGTTTTAACGACATCAAATCGCCACTGAAAAGTTCACCCGTGATAACGTCTCTTGCCCCGGTTTCCATTACACATATGATCAAATATTTCAGCCCTATGGAGATGACACAAAGACGTGTTGACAACCTTTGTTTCAAGAATCTTTTGAATTACTTCGCGGGACACCGGTGCAAACCACCTGCCTTTGTTTTTCTCCAATCTGGACACGACCCTCCCTCGAAGTCGCATGAACCGAGTTACACAACCATGAGCCTTGAGGACAAGGCTCGTTTTGAGGCGCGGAGTATTGATACGTATCTGAATGCGAATCAAAGATTATCATGGGTTAATGAAAGACTTAGTCAAAATTATTGTTTTAATTTTCCATGCACGTTTGCATTTTCACATGAAGTTTTACAATAGGTAAGTTAGTGTAGGTTGCTAGGTTAGTGGGAAGTTACGAGTTGGTTGTTACAAGTTTCTTACGGTATAAATATGTAGCCATTTCATTAGTTGAAGTTAAGATGAATGAAATGAAAGTATTTTAGAGTCTAGTTTCTCTCTTATTTTTCTTGGAGTCTCGCCCGCTCAAAGGGCCTTATCTATCTCTTCTCGTATCTACTTTTTGGGAGATTGACCATCTATAATCGGTCTATAACAATGAGTCATAGAACTATAATCGTGTTTAATCTAATTTTGACAAACTCAATGAGTCATATAAGTATATATATCGTGCATCGTAATCTTCCAAAAGAAAGCTAGCATGTTCTCCTTATTAGTAGATAAATAGGCCCAAGCCCGGTTTGTGGGCTTCGAGTCCACTAGGGTTTATTCTACCTTGTAATCTATAAATAATGTTCAATAATAAATGGTTTTCATTCATTTTACATGGTATCATTCTACATGATTTATTATTGGGCACTATTTATAGATTACAAGGTAGAGTAAACCCTAGTGGACCCGAAGCCCATAAACCAGGCTTGAGCCTATTTATCTACTAATACTCCTAACCTTTGTGCCTAATTATCCTTGTAACTATGTGACTGTGATTTATTACTTATTAGTAAGACAAAGAGAATATATGAGGACACAAGATACCTCGTAATAAAGTTGTAGCTTTGGGATCGGGAAGATTCCGGTAGGGTGTTTGTGTATGAAAGAGTTAGTAGTATAAAAGAAAAGGCCTGGCCCAACCTAGAGCCCAACATATTGGCGGAGCCCAAAGGACGCATAGGCAAAACGTCATCTTTGCCGTCTCAAATTAGTATTTATAATAACCAGCTTAGTTACCCGCACGTTGCTGCGGGGCGGTCTTTGTGTTTTTTTTTTGTTTTTTGTTTTAATAAATGGGTTTTTAACTGAAGTAGTTGAACTGAACAAATTGAACAACATAGTAACCGAACATTCTTATTTTGCTGTAGTGGTATTTAAAAAATTGGTCAGGGCTTATAACTTTACTCTTTGGGCCATATCTTTATAGGATTTTTTCGTTTTTTTTATGGCTGGGCCACAGTAACACAGCCTAATAAAATAGAAAAGTGACCCGTTAAGGAAACGGCGTCGTTTTTTCCACCATAAGTTTATGTATATAATGATTAATCGGTTTGGGTTTCAGCTTACCTAGAAAGGTGTGCATAAAATCCCAAAAAACCAAAAATCAAAACCGAAATCGAAACCGAAACCGAACCAAACCGAACCGAAACTAACCGAATCGATTTGCCAAAACCAAACCAAACTACAAATTCGATTTTCGGGTTGGATATGAGTTTGACAATCTAAACCGAAAACTAAATTTATATAATTTTTTTTATATATCTATATATATAAAAAGACTATTAAAATCTTATCCTAATATAAAAAAAACTTTTTATGCTTAAAATAATTTTTTTTGCTAAATATCTATGTAATTATTTTAATTTTTTTTTGTGTAATATGAGTTATTCGGATCAACGTGAAAACTAAACCGAATTCAAATTCAATTTTTGGGTTGACCCACAAAAATTTTTAAACGAAAATAACCGAAACAAACAACCCGATAACCGAACAGATCAACACCCCTATACCTAATCATTATATATATATATATATATACACACACTATAAATGGAATAAAACGACCTTATATTACGCCGGTGGAAAACTTTAGCCCAACAACGGCCCAACGTAAAAAAAAAACTTTTCCGGCCAAAAATAGAATAATTTTTTTTACAAAACGTACCCTCAACTTTTAACTATTTATAACTTTTGTTGGTAGAAATATTGTGATATTTAATCTATACATTCTCTTTATGTTTTGGTGATGACAAACATGCAACTTATAACACATAACGTAAAGTGCTTAAGTTACTCGTAATCACTAATCATCAATTCGTCAACATCTTTCGACGTCTCAAGTTTTCTTCAACAATAAATTTAAGTTCGCACCCGACGTAAATCACTAAAGGTATGAACAAACAAACTTTAATTTGTTGAATGATCAAAGAAATTTTTTAAACCTTACATTTATAAAATGGGACAAACATTTTTAAAAATATATACAAAATATTTTTGTATTTATAAGAAATGTTTTATTCAAAATAAACATTTTGAATTTCAAATTTTCGGACCTAAAACGACTAGAAATGGTCCAGTAAACACCTCCCATGAATAGGACAAAAAAGGAGCGTCTGAATAAGGGGCGGCCCCCTTAATTACATGAGCGGCCCCCTATTTAAGGGGGTCGGCCATAAACCCCGCTCCTCCTTTTGTCTTATAAATACTGGACTATTCCTCAACATTTTTCTCACCTCTTTGCACAAGGTTTTCTCAGATCTAAAACCTCCTTCAAACCCTTTTCTTTGATCACTTAACTTATTATAAGTTTGTTTAAAATATGATCCAATCATCCATCCATTGAAGTGCAAGAGAAGAAAAATGTGATACAATCATCCATCCATTGGATGTTTAAGAGAAGAATTTCATTCTCATTAAGATCGAAGTTTTGTAAGGCTAGTTAGGGCATTCGTGACTTGTTCTACATTCACAATGCTAGATTCGAGGTTCCATGTATTCCAAACTTTGTTTAATTGACATTGATTTCATGGTGATTCATGGAGTTGTTTGTAGTTGGATCTTGGTGTTCATTTCTCGTATGTTAGATAGTTGTGACTTAAGTAGTGTGGTTGAAGAGATGTTGTGATGGTGTGAGTTGTGAAGTTGTGAAGGTTTATGTGTGGTTGGTGTGAGTTGTGTTGTGTTTGTGGGGAAGATGTTGAAGAAGTTGTATTAGTGTGTGTCAAGGTGTTGTAGATATGTTGTGTAAGGATGTTTTGGTGTAGTAGTTTGTCGTTGATAGTTGAGGACAGTAGTGAAGTCGTGATTGTGGAAGTTGTGTTGTGTTGTGTGTGATAGATTGGTTCTAGCTAAGATTAGAACTCGACATTTAGCTTAGTGTCGGAAATTGATATAAGCAACGTTGTGTACGGTTTTCTCTCTCCTTAAGGGGAAGCTTGTTTGCTAGTGAAGAACTCTCGTGTTGGGTACGCGGGGAGTGGAGTTAGGGCGAAGAGGAAGCTTCGTGACCGTATCCACTATAAATCATCGGGGTGACGGTTTGCAATTTCCTTTACTTATTCTCTTTACATTTATACTCGGCATTTATCGCTTTATATTTATACTTGCAATTGTGTGATGTGTTGATTATATAGTCTTAATTATGTCTTGAATAAATGTGAATATTGTGTGTTGGGTTGTATTGTTGTAAATCGATGTATTAATATGTGTATATAACTTGCTACAATGAACACTCATCATATTGTATCACGATTGATCGGTAATTTGATACGAAACATTTTAAGATTTTTATGAAACTGTAGTCACCCCCCCTTCTACGATTTTCCAAATGGGTCTCAGAGACACGTTCGCTCTATTTTTCAATAAAAATGGTTTAAAAATTGTGTTACGATCCATGTATCAAATTAAAAGTAAGGGGGATTAATATGAATAGTGTTTTGTGATTAACTTGTATTTAGTTTTGATGTTATATACAACTAATTATACTAGCTCGAGATTAAAAATGATGCTTTTAAAATATGTGTTTTTTGTTCGGTATCTAATTCAGAAAAGTTGTACATCTTTCGCAATGTCAAAGAACAACATTTTTTACAAAAGTGTTAAAATAAAATTGTAATTTTAACTTTCGTGGTGGGCCGGCCCCCTCCCCCTTAATTCCTGGCGGCCCCCTTAATTTAAGGGGGCCGACCTGTCTTGATTCGGCAGTAGTAGTTTTTCAGAAACTTTTGAAAAATCATAATTAAAAATCAACGTAAAGTCCGTAGGAAGTCGTGCCACCGCCCATTTCGAGAGGAATTGAGTCTTACTTTCATATAAAAATCTTCCGAGTATCAGTAGTATTTATTTCAAACTTAATTTAGTCAGAAAGGCAAAATACTACTTATTGTCCAAAACGTTAGTCTCGTTTTAACGTAAAACTTGTATTTTGTCTTTTTCTTTCGAGTCGGACATTTTCTGTCGGCATATCTTTTGAAAAAGGGTTGTAATTAACTTTTGTTAATATTTATTAAAGCTTGAAATCTGTTAAATTGGGAGGTTACTAATTTGTTCTCAATCAAAACCGAGCTTAAGGTTTTTGTTTTTTTTTTAACTTTGTTGTATTAATCACAAAACTACGACTAAGTACGTTTTTATTGTGGTATGCTAAGTGATTTATGTGAACTTCTTTATATCTTAAGATAGTAAAAATATTTAAATGATGTTGCTATTTGTTATTAAGCTGATTTGTTTTATCTATGATCTTGTGAAATGTACACTATTCGTTTGTAGCGAGTTTTTCGGAGTTTTGTATTTCCTTGATATTTTGGCTAGTGGGGTTTGCATTATTTTTGCATTAATTGGGCTGGATTTCGGATTTCTTGGAATAGGGCATTTTAATGACTTTGGGGTATGTTTATTTATTCGGTTTTGAGGGGCGGGGGTTGTGTTTTGTGTTGGTTTTCTGTGGGATTTTTCGGGCACGCCTTGGTGGTGTGGTGGTTTGGGTGGGTTTTAGTGGGACAAAAGTATTGCGGGAATACGATTAGTGGTGGAGCGATAGGGGGGGGATAGGGTGGAGTGGGGGGTTGTGCTGGGTGGAGGATTGATTAAGGGGCGGCGGGGGGTGGGTGGGTTTTTTTTTTGCTTGTGTTATTTTTGTTGAATTACAAAGTGCGTGGATTGATCTTCGGGTTGGTATTCTACTGGATTAATATTTCTTTTGATTTTTTATGTTTTTGTTTGTTGACATCATTTAAATAAGAAAAAAGAGGAATGTTGTTACGTGTTTGTCGGAGGATCTCAGACTTTTATTGCGTTTGTGTTGGATGTCTTCTGTGCGGGCCAGTTTGGGGCTTATGGTTTTTTTTTTTTTTTTCACACTGTTGTTTATTTTTTTTATTTACATATAGTTATTTTAAATCTAAAGGTGGTTTGGGTGTATGTAGAATTTTAATTAAAATGGGTTTGAAGGTAGTAATTTTTAGTATTTTAGAAAGGGAGTTTTGGTTTTTAGGATAGTTTTAGAAATTAATTACTAATTTTTTTAATATCGTTCCATCTAAAACATGAAGATTTTTAGGTTTTGGTGTATAACAACAAATATAAGGTTTTTTTCGATATACTGAATGGGGAGTGAAAGGTAATTTGTTTTGTCGCATTTATTTGCTTTGGGGATTATTATGGTTAAGATGCACTAGCAGCTCCTCAATTTGGTTTGGGGGTTGATTTGGAGGTGGGGGGATTTGGGGGGTGTATATATGGTTGGGGGGGTCGCGGTGGTCGGCCCCCCGGGGATTATTGTTGTGAGGATTGTATGGTTTGTTGGGTGGGTATGTATAATTAGAGTTTAAGATTGCAGAATGAAAGAATTTATCATATTCTCGTTTTGTGCTTATTCATGGGTGGTGTTTGTTGGTTGTGATTTATTTGAGTTTTCTTTTGGTCTAGTTTTTGTGTTGGTTATCATTATTGAATCGGTTGTTGGGCGTTTTGGTTTTGGTGCTTTTGGCTTGTGGTGTGATTTGTGTTGTTTTGTGCCTTTTGTGTGTCAGGGTACCCACGGAGGTCTTGGTATGTAAGTTTATATAGTGTGGGGGTGTAGGAGTTGTGGTAGGCCTGGGTGTGGGGTTTGGTTTTTTGTGGGGGTTTTGGTATTGGTGGAAAGACGTTGGTGGGGTAGTAGTTTAGGTGGTGGGGTGGGTTTAAGGTCTGTTGTTGATTTCCGTGTTGTGGTTTATGAGTGTGTGTTGTGAGCTGGGGGTTTATAAAATTTTGTATTTATGAATTTGATCATTTCTCCACCACGTTTGTTGCTTGTATTGTTTTAATGTGCTTTATATTGGGTTTTTCTATTATATTTTCTTTCTAATAGTTGTTGTTACTATAATTTTTATCTATTACGTTTTCAAATTAATTAATGAAGTAGGGATTGGACCAAAATTATTGTGGATTATTTGATACCCCAGGATTTTTATTTATTTATTTGTTATTTGACAATACCAAATGGATTTCTTTTATGTTGTTTTGTCCCCTTTACTGTATCTTGAAAAAAAAAATCGAGCTGCTCTGAATCTGAGAATTATTCAAAAGAAAGATTATTTAATTCTTAGCATTGCAAATGCGTATTGCCAAATGTTGCGTCTTTTCGTAAAAAAAAATTAAAAAAAAAAAACAAAATCACGGGTTCTGGGTGTAATATATATATGTGACTAACCTACGAAGGTAAGATGATCTATATGATATTAAGCCTCATCCATTTTGGAGATTAGCAATTTTGTAATTCGAAAAATTCAAATAATACCTATTGATATCTTGACCAAAAAGATTTATAAAAATAATTTTTTTTTATTTTTAAATCATCTTGATTTACGCCCTTATCATAGATTTCACACACATATTGATTTTGATTTAGGGATAGGATTATAGAAAATATCGGAATTTTTAAGATATGATTGTTAAGTCATATTTTGGTCCTCTTTGTTTGTTAAGATTATACAAATTTTATCTTTGCTACCTTCATTAGGCAATAATATATGAATTCTATGTTTGGTGTCTAACATGAGAATGACTACTGGAGGAGAATTCTATTGATCTAGAAATTCTTTGTGATCCTAAACGGTTTTTGCGTGGTTGTGTTGGATTTTGAGTTTTGGTTTGGGAAGGGAATTGGGGTGGGGGGTGGGGATGGGGGTTGGGGGTTTTGGGGGGGGAGGGGGGGGGGTTGGTTGTTAAAGGTTTTTTTGTGTTTGTGTTTTTTTTTGTTTTTTTGTTTTTTTAATTTTTTCTTTGTTTCTTTTTTCCTGTTTTATTTTTTTTGTTTGGTGGTTTTTTTTTGTGTTTGGTTTGGGTTGTTTTTTGTTTTTTTGTTGGGTTTTTGTTTTTTGTTGGTTTCTTGGTTTTTTGGGGGGCTTAGGAGGGGGGGGCGGGATTATGTTTTTTTTGGTGTTTTTTTTTTTTTTTTTTTTTTTTTTTTTTTTGTTTTTTTTTTTTTTTTTTGTTTTTTTTGGGGATTGGGGGGGGATGTGAAGGTGGGTTTATAATAGTGTGGGTCTCCGGGTGCTGGAATAGCCCTAGATGCGACGAGTTCATGGGCAGGGTGGACGTTCCCTCGGCGTTATGGTAGAAGGCAAGTTTGTGGAAGGCCGGTCCTTTGGTGCGGGTGGTTTGTATGAGTTGGTGTTGGGGGGGGGGGGCTCGTGGCCTCCGTGCTGATATGGTGCGTCTTCCCCGGGGCGCCCACGCCGCGGACCCCCCCATTAGGCACCCGCCGCCCGGCCCCTGGGAGTGAACGCCCCCCACCGCACCCCCCCCCGACCCCCCTTCACCCCCCCCCCTTCTTCCGCCCAGGGACCCCCTATCGGCGGCAAGACCGGAGCACCACCGCCCTCTCCCCCACCCCTCCACCGGTCACTGGCGTATATTTGTTTCTTGGATGGCGCTGGGTGAGGCCGAATTGTACCGCGTTTGGCTAGTATTTTCCGGTGTTTTGGTCGCGTGACTTCTCTTCTCTCTTTTTTGTGGCACCCTCATTTTATTTTTATTATTTGCTTGTTGGTTTTGGCCCTAGGCTTTGCTTTAGGCCCCCTTTGGTCCCGCCCCCCGCCGACAGCTGTGCCCCCGCCCCCCCCCGCACCCCCCCAGCCCGCCCTCGCCGCCCGCGCGCCCGCGAGGCACTCCAGGTCGCCCGGCCCCACCTCTTCGAAATTCCATAGAACCCCCCCAATCCTTCTACTATTGCCCGGATTGGTGTGCCCCGCGGAAGGGGAGGGGTGTGGGTGAGGGCGCCCCGTTCATCAAGTTCCGGGCGGAACGAGACCCTCTATGGTGAGGGGGGCTGGGCGAACGGTTCCCGGCTACTGAGTCCTCTGGCGGGTCTGGTCTATCTTGTTAATCGGGGCGCCCACCCCCCCGACCCGCCGACCGCCTGTGTCGTGGGTGTTCCTCGGCGCCTTGACGCCCGGGTCCTCTCCCGCCTGCCCTGCCCCGTCCCCTCCCCTACCCTGGCCCCCCGCGCCGTACGCCCCCGGTTCCCCGCCTCCCCTACCTCTCCCGTCTCCCTCGGCGGACTGAGTATGTGGCAAGTGATCTCCCGCGCGGTGTGGTCCCGCCTGTCTGCTTTTGGAGACCGGTGCGGTGGTCGGTGGCCCTCCCACGGCCCGCCGGAGTGTTGGCTACCGGGGACTGGATGCGGCCGGGCCTTTGGGGAGTTCTCGGTCTCCCGGGGGGGGGGTACGGGTTCCGCGGCGGCCCCGGGTTTCGCGTGCGTGCGGGTGCAGGATTGTGGCGGTTGCGGTATGGTAAAGGGTATGGTATCTGGTAGCTTTTGAGGTATCATCCCCATTGCGGCGGCCGAGGAAAGCGGTGTCAGTGATTTGGGTGCCGGGCCTCCCAAGGACGGGGGGTGGGGTTGGGGGAAGCGCACACGAATGGGGGGGAGGCCCGCACGCGGCCACGCCCTCCCCGCGGATGTCTCTATTTCCCCCTCTCGAATGTATCGGGGTTGGGGGTCACCTCCCGGTTGTTCGTCGTGGGATTATAGTGCACTTGTTGTTTTCGCTCGACGCTTGTTTCCCTACGTCCTTTTTCTCGCTCGAGTTCCCTTTGGGGGATTCCCTGTGGTTTGTGGCTGGTTTCCTGGTTGGGGGTTGGGTTTCTGGTGCCAATGCGGGTGGTGCTTTGCGGGCTCCCCGCCTGGGGAGCGCCGGGTCATTCCCTTTAACACCGCTCCCTATCCATACATGTCTATTATAAAGGAGTTCATCTTATTCTAGCAATCTAGATAGAATATCTCTTATGTTTTACTTAGTATTGTCTATAATGCATGCATGTAAATGTTTATCTTCCAATTGACATTCGCTTTAAATGACAATTACTAAAAGGCCATATACTATCAAAGGTGGTTTGCTTTCAAAAAAGACGGTATTGTTACACGGACATATATATGTCACACTGTCAAGAATAAAACAAAAAAGAGGAATGAAAATTGTATGTTTACACAAACACGACAATCATTAGAACTAAACGACAAACATTGTCTCAAAAAAATTATGAACCGAACCCGCCCGTTGGGCGGGTCATGTTTACTAGTATATATATATACTATGATATTTTAATAAACATTAATTTTATATAAAATATACTTTATAATTTTATTAAGATATAAATTAAAAGGTAAGCTATAAATATTGAAATTGATTTTAATTTTAAATAAATAATAATTATTAAATATAAAATAATAATTATAATTATAATAACAACAACAATGATAAAAATAATATGAATTCTATGGAATTGTAACAATCCACTCATTTTAACATGAAATGTTGAATTCCATATATATGGGATTTTGAAGGAATTTCATTCCATTCCGTTTGCCAACCAAACACATTAAGGAATGGAATTCAGATTCCAAATTTCATAAATGTGCCTACCAAACACGATATAGAATTGAATCAGATTCCAAATCCATCAGAATCTTGAAGATTCCACAAACCAAACATGCCTTTAGTCTTGAAGTTGATGAGTGTGTCAACCAGTTACTAAATAGGCCTTAAGTTAGTCCTAGGCTTTTAACGGGTTAACCGCCCTTTGTCCCTCTATTCCCGCCAGTAATCGATGAAGACAGTTTAGGGGTTTCTATTTCTTCTGCTTCATTTATTTATAAGGTTTTATTTCTTTTTATATTTTTGCTAGTATCATGGAAGATTTTATTATATTTATTTCACAGTCATTCTAAATAGGTACATCCAAACACCCCTATTAACTAAAGAGTTGAATGAATATATAAAAATGGTTAATACGGGGTCTTTGCTAAAACAAGCATTTTAACCAAATACACAGTTTTAATCCAACATAAGCAATTTCAAACACCATAAACGACTAAAAGTATACATTTTTCGAATTGAAAAGCATGTCCACATCAAAGTATGCATGTTTTTTTAATTGTAGAAATATTATACTTAGGATGTGTTTGGCTCGGAGCATTTAGGAGCGGTGAGTATTGAGTGATGTGATATTTGATGCTCGTTTAGCAAGCATCAAATAGCTTTATCTATTTTTCCAGAATGCTCATTTTCCAACGCTTCATGAAGTACCATTTATGAGCGTTGAGTATTTAAAAGTTGTTTTATACATTATGATTACATCTACGACTATGTTACCAAACGTTTTAGCTAGTGCTTAAAATAACTGCTCACTGCTTATTGTGCATTGCTACAACTACTTTTATCAAACACACCCTAATTGTTTACAATGTTATTAGAGGGTGACTGAGATTGCTTATAAATAAGCATATATAATCACTTCAAGAAATAATGTTTCAATTTGCTTATATTGTAAGAAAATGCAATAATACTTAAAAAAACATAAAAAGTTGATATATGGACTATGGTAATACAAAACTACTTATGCTTATAATAAGCAAACACACAATATAGGACCTGTAGCCTAGGTTTTTGTGGGTCTCACCAATAAGAGGAAATAAGGGTTTGAGCCCACTCATTAAGAGAAGATAAGTGTGTGGTGCAAGGTTTTAAAGATTGGGATCCTACCCAGGATCGTTTTCGTCTTTGCAAGATCGTGATCGTAAGATCAGATCGGGATCTTAAGATCCTACTATAATGTCAATTTCTTAATAATCTTTATTATATTAGACAAATCTACGAATTACTATATATCATTAACACAAAACTAGACAAAAATATTTTCGAAAATTATGATTATAAAATGTTTAAGAAGATTAACGTATAGTTTTTTAAATTCTACAAAACACAACCCATAAATATTTAGTTTTTTAGTTTGTGGTTCGAGAAAAGTAAGATCGGATCCTATAAGATCCTAAGCTTGCAAAGATCCTTCGTAGGATCCGGATCATTTTTGTTTTGCAATATCGTAAAATCGTAAGATCCTAAGATCAGGATTGTGATCCTGACAACCATAGTGTGGTGTATGCCTTTTGTAAGAAAAAGCAGTTAAACACAAAGAATAACCAATCCCAAACACCCCCTTAGGCCCATAATGTATTTATATTAGCTATAGTAGAATAGATTATACATGCTTGAAACTGTAATATATTAAACTCCCATGTTATCTTGAACCAGTGTTTGCAACATATTAATAAGTACTTGTCCAACAAGAGTGAAGCGAGATGAAAGCTCAACGTTTATCTATAGATATAGTCGGCACCCTACCTTAAAATATAATAGAAACCATCCTATGTCTTGTACCTATTCAAGATGCGGTAAGGACAAGTATCCTTGTGAGGAATTGGAGGTACACTTGGACCAAAATTCTTAAACTTGTGTCTAATGCGAAAGATTTGTTTAAGAAACTAGCTGACAAACATGAGGTGTCTGTTCTGGAGCAAACATTTGATGAACCAAGTAAAAGGAAACATTTGAAAAAGAGGTGTAATGTTTTATATGCTATATTCCAAGTTCTATTACAGCACGAGGTTTCAATACACGAGTTCACTCTCTCCATGAATGCAAACGAGACATGTGTTGAAATAGACCAAATAATAAGTCATTTGTCGCGGAAAAATACTCTCAAGAAACTTACGCTTCAGCTGAAATATTTGTTGCGGTATACAGTACCCTCTGTTGGACCAATAATGTTATAAACAGAAAGTTAGGGTACCTAATATGTATTATAGTTAGTTAAGTTAGTTAGAAAGTTAGTTATTTGGCAGTTACAAATGAAAGGACACGACTGTTGGATCAAACGAACCAACACAACCTTTCACTCGTACCTTTTCGTTTTGTATAAATAGATAGACATGTAAAACAATCAAGTATGATGACAGATTAATAGAAGTTATTTCATAGATCCTGGTATATCGTGAATCATAGATCCACACATTTGGGGCTTATATTTGGCATCAGAGCTTGGTTTGATTGTTAACCAAATCATCATATACCAGTTTTTGTCCCTGTTTTGACTCAAGAAAAACCATTTTGGTTCGGCAAAAAAAACTTTGCAAACTCGAGAAAACACACAATCAGAAAATCATATTCGTGTGTTATCAAAACAAGTGTATAAAGAGAATCCAACTTTGTCGCCAAGGGATCAATCACTTCTGTGATTAATTTCAACCGGCATCAAAGGGTTTCATTTTTGCAAGTTTCAGTTTTTTCAAGAACATCAAACCGAAAAAACCATAACCCAGAATCATCAAAAATCAGAGATTAGGCACGGTTTAAAATCCGAAACCAAGATTCAAAACAGAAAACAACATCGAAAGGATAACACAAGTCATCATCAAAGGGGCAAAATTAAATCATCAAAAGAGGAACGAACACACCTTTTGAAGAAATCAAGAGTTGCACACCTTAATTGAATCATTCAATTGATTCAAGTTATCATAAACGCATAATCAGCGGCTGTTTTCTAGATCCCTAATTTTTTGCGAAACCCTAATTTCGCACAACAATAAAAGGGATTCCAGTGAATCAAGAAGATCACAACCGTAGAAGAATAGAACGGTTAAACCGACCATATAATCGGCGGTTAACCACCAGAGGAAGAAGAAGCAGAAGCGGTCTTAAGAAGAGACGCATTCTTCTACAGAAAAAAAGAAAGGCGAGTTTTCTTAGCATAAATAAAGGAGGCACGGGTTATACATACCCATCAGGTTTCAAATAAACCAATCAACCCTCACCTTTTATTAGTTAGAATCTATACCAGTTTTTATAGATTTCGTTTTGTTTAAGAAAGTTACTCTTTAGTTAGTTCAGGTATCTTTTTCTAAACCGTTTTAGAAATATATAATAACCTCAGTGAATTACACTGCTTTATTATATTAAAGGGATAATTGAAGGAAGTAAAAGTAAGAAAAATCAAGTTTTGTATTTTATCTGAAAAAAATCCTTTTCACTTTTACAAATACTTTATAGCAAGTTAAACCGAACCCTTTGTGGTATATAGCAAGTTAAACCGAACCCTTTGTGGTTCATAGCAAGTTAAACCGAATCCTAGTGATTCTTTAGCAAATTGTCTATAGATGAATCCTTAGTTCTTGTGTTATAAGCAAGTTCGAGCCTCTAAGATTCAATTTAGATAGGATCAATTATTTTTGATCAAAAGCAGAAAGGCCAAGAGTAGCATGTGGTCTTACCTTTTATTTTTCTGGTGTCTGGAAAACACAATATTTGATTAGACAGTTTCTGGTCATTAAGCAAGTTTTTAGCTAAGGGGTAAACCTGGTTAGCAAGTTGGCAAGTAATCCAAAGTAAGTATTTTTGATCTTGTGATCAAACACTAACGACGCAAGAAAAACAGAAACCATCTAGGGTTCTGTTTAATTAAAAGTAAGTAAGTTAAAAGCAAGCAAACAAGCATGGTAGAAGGTTGGACAAGGCATGAGAACACATCATGCAGGAGTACATTAGTTCAAGAACAAGAAATAATTTCACTATACTGTCCAATTTGAAACGAAACAAAATACACTACATAGGGCATTGTTGATTCAGAAACAATATGAAGGCATTGGTTTATAGGAAACGATAGTTGAATAGGAACAGGGTAGTCAAATAGAATGAAAAAAGGAAAAACACATTCAAAAGCAAAATCTTCCCAAAACATTGCAACCACAAGATGTTTTAATGCAAGTTTGTTTGCACATATATCTGGACTGCAAAGGAAGTATGGGACTCAATCAAAAACAAAAGGTTTTTCAAATATACGGGAAGCCGATCTGTTCAAAAGTTTCAGACTACAAACCTTGAGGAGTAAACTTAGAAGGTCATAAGGGTAAAACCAACGAAAAAGTACAGTGACTATGGAGGAAGTTAAGTAGTATAAAAAGCCAAGTTTCAAAGGACTTGGTTGATACTTTGGAAGGATAATAGGTACTAGTAAGGAATAACTCTACTTAACTCGGTTCAAAGAAGTTTTAACCGATCGTGGCAACTATTAAACAATATCAAGATTTAGACGAAATGTCGTTTGAAGAAGCCGTTGGAAGATTAACAACCTTTGAAGAACGAATCAAAAGTCAAGACACGCTAGAGGGAAATGATCAAGACAAACTTCTGATTGCAAGTTCAAACAACCAAAGTCATGGTAAAGGGCAAGGTAAAAATTTCAACAAATGAAAAGCTATTTTTGTGAAAATGGAAAAATAATCCAAAAGCTCACGTGGGAACGAAGTACAATATAAATAAGAGAACCAAAAGACAAGAGCACTTTCAGATGTTATGAATGTGGTGAATTCGGCCACTTTGCGAGGGAATGTACAAAGTGGAAATACAATAAAAACAAGCAAGAAGAGTCTCATCTCATTTACGAAACTGACAATGAACCCACATTGCTGTGAAGTCAAGTGAAGAAGACTCGATTATAACATTAGGGGGGAGACCCTCATCCGTCTTCTCAATGCATCAATTAACGGACCTACATCTCTAAGACTGTCTTCTAGACCGTCGATTAATATCCAATGTATCTGGTAGCCTTACTAATTTATACTTGGCGGATGTATCCATCACTATGTCTGATATCCAAGTCTCCATTACTTAAGAGCTTCACTATGGTAAGCTCTAAGTTCTAACTGGGAATATCAATCCTCTTAGGGGTTCAAAGCTTAATTCCGAATATTGTATGTTGCTGCAGGTTATAGCCTAGGATATATATCTATGATAATGGTTCCACCATTATTGATTTATTTAAGTGTTTACCTGTGATTGAACATTTGACTCTTTCGTTATTAGTCATTCAGGTAATATCGTCATCCAAATGTTATATAATTGCTCAACTTGAAAAGAAAATAGAAACTTTGTTTGTCTTTGTGTTGGCCTATGATCAAGGCTTTGGCTTAAGGAGTGGTTCAACGGGAGCTTCCATGGCCTTGTTATTATTAATATCAAATAAAGTTTCTTTAACTTCCTTATCAGAGATCTTCATAATCATGAACAAAGCATCATTATTAGAATTTCGCTTCACAAACATATTAGTCATGTCTTCAATGTCTAAGACTAGCATATTGATTCCCAAAAACTTCAGGAAATGATTAACAAATTGTTTAGGAACCTCTTTTCCTTCAAATATTCTACCATTCTCATCACAGATTGTGTCCACTCTATTCCTCTGTTGATTACTTCACGTAACCTAATGGAAAAAAGCATTGTTTTTGTCTCCAAAACTTAGCCCCTTAATTTTACTCTTTTGATTAAGCAAAATTTTCTCATCTTTAACAACATCAACAAACTCTTTAAGAACTTTAGCTTATTTGATTCTCAGCTTTTTTTCTTGGGGATCTTTTCAATATCAATCTATATGTCCTTAAGGTCATTTTTAAGTTTTTTTAACTTTCTCAAATAGGTAGCCATTTTGCCAATTGAGTCTTTTCATAGCTTGTTTAAGATTTCTCAACTTCTTGACCACTTTAAACATTTGACACCCATCAACATCATTCTTCCATTCTTTCTCAACTTCCTTTAGAAACTCAGCTTTCTCAGCAACATAGTTGACAAATTTGAAGGACTTTCTTTTTGCAACTATACCATTAGGAATATAGAGAATCACAGGGCTACAATTTAATATAATGTATGACATGAACACTGCATGAGCATTAGGCCACTGCTTCATACAACATTGATTGATCATCTATCTGTCCAGCTTTTTTAGAATACCACTATAGTCTCCTTGTTTTACTTTGTGAATATTTTTAGACCATGTAAAAGTCTGGCCAAAGCTGCAAATATCCTCCACTTCAATTTGGTTAATGCAATCATTGAATTCATTCATATCATTAGACATAATAGATTTACCAGAAGAATGCTCTGACACTTTCACAGAGTTACATTGGAGTCACCCCTATTGAACCAATGATGACCAGTTAAGATCTCTCCATAAAACTTTCCTCTCACCACCAGAGTTAGCAACATACACACTATGACGAAAACTTCTAAAAGAGCCATTAATAGCTTCAATGAGACATAAGATGGACTGTTTTGCCTCATGAACTATAGTAGTAACTTTAAGACTATCCTCATTTCAGCCCAGAGTGTTTCTACAATCCTTATCACAAAATCGAATATTAGAACTCCATTTCCACTATTCATAAATTATAGTACATATTCTCTACATATTCTTGCTTTTTAGACGAGTTTCTAAAATAACACAAATACTTAAATTCTCTTCATTCAGGAGCTTGATGACCTCTTTTTGTTTTGCAGTACTAAGCCTCATAATATTCCATATACCCAATTTTAGATCCATGAAAAAACATAGAAAAAAACTACAAGATTAACAATCTTGTAGGATATTCCTATCCATGAGTTCCATTTCATTTTATGTCATTCCTTTTGCAATACCATGATACGCCTGTGGATAAGGGTTAGGATAACCATAATACTTATCAATTGTTTATGATATGTGTTTAGGATAAGTATTTGTTATATTTTAGGATAAGTCTTGAGTTTGTGTAAGTTATCACATAACTAGTATTTAAGGTTTCACAATGTAATTAATTAATCAATCAATCAATCAAGTTAAAGATCAAAAAACCTCTAGTTCTTCTCTTCTACTTCTTAAGGAGGTTGCACACACTTGAAGTGGTGCTACTATCTGATACAACCCCTAACAAGGTCGTATCAATTGGTGCTTTCATTGAGAATCCTCGTTCAGAGGGCTACAGAATTAGGGTTCCAATCCAAAAAAAGAAGTTACTGTTCATCGACACTATTCATCGCTTACTGAATTAGTACTATTTACCACTTACTGTTCATCTGTATTTTTTTACCGTTCTTTGAGTTATTGTTCACTGGAGTACTATTAATGGCATCGGGTGGCAGCGATCGGGACGCGGAAGACACACTGTCTAAGCTCTTGCAAATGGTACGGTATTCAAATATGAGAGTAAGTTTGTGATACTTGCAAACCGAGTAACGGGGATCTCTGTAAACTTACTTAAAACGTTTTATATTTCTGGACTTGAATCGGCTCTACAATGTGCACTCTTAAGGTCAAACCCCACAACTTTAGATGAAGCTTTTTTATTAGCCCGTGCAACGAAAGCACGCTTCATGGACCTACAACTTTGGAAACTGTTGAGGGCGAATCCTACAACTTTGGGAGAAGCCTTCTTCAAAGCCCGTATCAGCGAGGCCCGTTTTGAAGACAAAAATAATCAAGCAGTCGATAATAATATTGGTGATCAAGAAGACCCTAACGTGAATGATAAACAAGAAGAGAAAAAGGCTGATGATCAAGAGATCGAAAACGTTAAAGATGAAAAAGGCAAGAATGTTGAAGATGAACATGGTTCGATACGATCAATTGGTGTCACAATCAATAGTGATGTATCAGATTTTGGTAGGGAAGTTCAGGACAACAGAAGTTTGAGAGTATATGAGCTTTGGAAACCGTCCTTCATGTCTTATATCGAAACTATTATGTGGTTTAAAAAAGAGTCCATATATATTCTAGAAAGAAGATTATGGGATCCCGGAATTAAGAGTGCTTTTCAAGACAACACCTTGAGGACAAGGTGGTTTTGAAGGAGTGAGGAATGATACGCCTGTGGATATGCAAAGGGACTTCGTGTTGGGTTAGGATAACCATCATACTTATCAATTTTTTAGGATACATGTTTAGGATAAGTATTTGTTATGTTTTAGGATAAGTCTTAAGTTTGTGTGAGTTATCACATAACTAGTATTTAAGGTTTCACAATATAATCAATTAATCAATCAATCAAAGTAAACATCAAAAAACCTCTAGTTCTTCTCTTCTACTTCTTAAAGAGTATTCACACGCTTGAAGTGGTGCTACTATCCGATACAACCTATAACAGGGTCGTATCATAACATTTGTTTCCGTGATTACATCATCTTCTTCCTCAATTCCCGTATACACTTGATCCTTTCCTTTGTGTACTACCATCTTCCATCTT
>BQNB010123545.1:0-15885 GCA_026074375.1 Tanacetum coccineum
CTTTAGTTAACATCAACTTGTCTTAAACCATGCAGCATTTCTTGTCCTATTTGGCTGAGTACATTGTCTCGCCATATGCCCTTCTCCTTGACAGTTATAACCAGCTGCATAATTTCCCTTTGAAGTAGTAGCAATTCCTTTGTTTCTAGTACCAACATAACTCTGAGTTTGTCTTCTTTGAACTTGTTGAACTGTGACTCTACCATCTTGAATGGTTGCTTGATTTTTAGGATTGGACATTGTTCTAAGTTAATTGTTTGATGGTGGGAACCTTGATGCTATAGCAAAAAAAATGCCATTGCTTTGTTAATGCATTCAATTGGATCTTCTCCTTGCTAAAACATAGGAATAACAAGACTGGAGTCCAATTGGGGAAATTCAGCTTAAGATTGTTGTGTTACTGATGGAGGTATGAATGGTTGTGGAGAAACTGATTATTGTATCAGTATGATGTTGTTGGTGATGAATAGGTGCTGCATAAACTAGTATGAATTATTGAGGATGTGAATGCGTTATTGGAACTGAATGTTGTAGAGACTGAGAGGGATTGTAAAGAGTTTGAGAGTTAGCTACCAATGCTAGAGGATTTGGATATCTTTCACGCATGATACGTTCTTCATTAGCATTTCGTTCATGTTGACTGATGTATGCTTACAACTGATCATAGCTAGTGGTATAAAAACTCTTTGCTAACTTCACATCAGTGACAAACTTGCTCCATTCCGGTAGAAGAGCATTTAGAAACTTTGTATTGACTTGAACTTGTTGCATAGTCATCCCAATAGTATGCATGTCATTGATCAGCTGAGAGAATCTCTAGTAATACTTATACAATGTTTCACCCTGAACGGAAGCAAACTTATCAAACAAGTTGTACAATCGGCATTCACGTTCTTGATATGATAGTTCAGTGCCTTTCATTAGTAGCTTGACTCTATCCCAAATATCCTTAGCTGCCTCTTGATGGTTGACAAGTGCATACACATCGGGTGGAAGACCGTGAAGAATGATATTTGTTGCTTGAACATCACAGTCATCTTGAAGTTGTTGTGCTTCAGTGAGTTCAGAGTATTTCTTAGGTCTAGTCTGCCCATCTTCTCCTACAACCGTTGGATAGACCAGTGGACCTTCATCGATTGAATCAAGCATCATCCTACCATTTTTCTTCCCTTTGATGAATAGACGTATACGACTTGCCCATGAATCGTACATTGATTTCTCAAGCATTGGAGGACGGTTCTCAGCACCAGCAACAATTATGTGTTCTGCTAAAGTAGTCATCTTGCTTTAATTGAAAAGTGAAATGATTAACGATTGATCGAACAGTGATAAAGGAGGATTGTGTTAAGAGATGTTGTTGTCGGTGATTAAGATTGATATTCCACGGGATTTTACAAATCTTCACTAAAACCGAGAAATCCAATTATTTCACGGGATTTTACAAAGTAAGACAAACCGTAGAAAATAAAATCTTTTTGTGATTAATGTAATGTTTCTCAAGGAATATGTCACTGTAATGTTTCTCAAGGAATATGTCACTGTAATGTTTCTCAAGGAATATGACAATGTAATGTTTCGCTTGGTTTGTGAAAATTGGACAGAGTTTCGTTTTGCACAATTACGTATTTCGCTTGAACTAACAACCTGTCATAAATCGCTTGCTAACATAAATCGGCTACATATTTCGCATAAAACATATTTCGCTTGACCTAAGAAAAATTAAGCAGAGTTTCATTTCCTAGAAATAACATAAATCGCTTGAACTTAACCTGTCATAAATCGCATGAAACATATTTCGCTTGACTACATAAATCACTAGCTTCAATACATATATCGCAAGCTTCAAGACATGTTTCGCTGGCTTAAAAAGCGTATTTTTCGACAAAAATCACCCAAAACACACCCTTTTTGACGTTTTACCTTGATTTTTCTTGCACAACTAGTTATCTTAGGCCTAGATCTTACTTAAAAACATAAACTTTAACACTTTTAAACACAAAAATTTTTGAATCAAGATTTTGGACACAAAAGAGATTTCGAACCAAAAAACTTATATAAGATGAATATTTTTATGTTTTTCCAAGGTTTTACTTGTACAACTAGGTTATACTAAGATATAATAAGATGAAAGTTGTATGGTTTTAACCCCACAAAAAGGTGAATACCCTTTGTTGAGTTCGAACCACTTGGAGCGGCGCGAAAGCTACGCGGTCGATTCGAAAAATAAGAACAAAACACACCTCAACAATTAAACGCCCCTAACAACATCCATCAAGCTACAACACCCCCCTAGGGTCTCACTAGATAACAATCTGTAGTATAACACAGACAGATGGGGGGGAGACGAGTGGGGATGGTATTGGTTAACTCTCGTATCATTGTCTATATATACACTATGCTACAGTTGGCTATCATGGGGGAGTGGTATTTTTACTTTGATGGCGATACGGATTCTATGTAGAACATATTAGATATATCATTAATTAGGAGTATATTGTTTAATTTTTATTTTCTCTTCTCTATCAATCACTACTCTAAGTATTGAACATATCTTTCTCTATCTCACACTAAGGTATCAACTATGACGTGACAGGGTACGTGTTAAGTAGTTGGGTGCGTGAGATGTGGGGGAGTGGATTGAGAGAGTAGAGGGACTGTATACATAGAGGTGTAGGAGAGGAATCGTGTCAGTATAAGCATATAGAGAATTTTCTATACGAGTATATATGGAACTATGTCTAAGTATATGGTATATGGGAAGTGGGATTATTGGGATAATAGATAGGATGATTGAGATTTGGGAAGATTATATAAAAAATGTTATGTTTTATTAGTTTTTAAATATGAATTTTTGATTTATTGGTGTAAGGATAGTAGATTGAGTAATTTGTTTTGATAAAAATGTTTGTAGATGTGTGTAATAAAAGCTGTTATTATTGGTGGTGGTTAGAAGGTGAATTTTTTTTTGATGTAAATAACTTTAAATTAAATTTTTTTAAGTTTATTATTTAGAATTTTATAATTAATTATTGTAAAGTATTTTATGATTCTTATATTTAGTGTGACTATTGTGTGAGTGTGGTTTAAATTTTAGGTAAAACAATGTGATTTATTTTAATCATCTTTGGTGGTTTGTTGGAGAAAAATCTTGTTTTTCAAAATAGTTAATTTTCTATTCGACATTAATAAAAGTGTATATAATATCACGACTTAGATAGGCTTCTGTTCAGATGATCAATCTTTAAACTACTTGCATATCCTAAAACCCTACTCTATCGTTGTATTTGTTCAATGCTCGCTGTTAATGATTTAATTTCACTTTTTGACTCTTGATTTTACCTTGTTTACATTGTTTCTACTTGAGATTCATTTTTTCAATTACAGAAACCAACATCATATCATTCTTTATAACAGGACGGAGGAACTTAATTATCTCATTGTTTCATAGAAAGCATAATAATCGGTAATAAGATATAACATCGTTGTTACCCTTAAGCTTATCATATGACTCATTATTGGATACGATGTTTTCAGTATATCCCAACTCTTGTATATTAGAATTAAGCATATCAGAATCATGATAGGTGTCATTGTGATGTACCTTAGAGAGTGTGTCAGAATCATAACGAGGTGCAACCGTGTCATCATTAAGAGAACCAACAGGAGACAAATTTGCCATGAAGATTGCATTTGTTGTATCTTCGTCATCACAGTCTGAATCATATGCATCAACGTGGTCTGCCTTGAAATTTGTTGCAACTTGTAACTGGAGATCCTTATAGTCATTAGTTTCTTCCAAACTATCAGCTAAGAAATCCTGTTGCTCTTCATCCAATACAACTCCTGCTTCTTGTACTTGAGAAAGTAGCATCTTATCCTATAGAATATGTGTTTTATCTAACCACTTAACCAATCAATGAAGAAACTAGAGAGAGAAAGAGATGGAAGGAAGGTTTCTAGTAAGAGAAAGAAAGAGAGAATATTATATTATAGTGTGTGTGAGAAATGAAACCAACCAACACCCTCTCCAAGAAATGAAGAGGGTGCTTATACATCATATTGCTGCGGCCCACATAGGCCTTTATGGGCTTTCTATGGGCTTTGGCCCATTTACTTTACTAAGGTTCCAAAAACTATCTAAGACCTACAAGCAACATATTTTAGGAGTGACCGAGTCTCTTCTCGATTCCTAACAATCTCCCCATAAGGGAGGTCACATCCTTTTACAAAAAAATTAAACTTAGCATTCTACGAATGTATTTGGTCTTTGCTCGTGGTCTTGAATCTTTGTCTTTTAACTTGTGATATGCGTGGTGATCTTTAGACTTTAGGCTTGAGCTTGTTCTTTTAAGCTTGACTTGCATGTGATTTTGAGCTTCTTTGAGATCATCATTCGAACATAATCTCGAATCATCATCTTGTGATCTTTTGCCATCTTGCGTACTTATGACCTTCAGACCGACATGCTCATACTTTTCTTGTTCTTAAAAGCTTGTATTTTCATCTTTCTTGAAGTTCTTTAACTTTAACACTTCGTCACTTCAGAAGACAAATAGCGTATCAAGTATGAACGGAAGTCTTGAAACATGTAGCTTAGCTTTCATAATGTCTTTTACATAGACGACGAGTATACCAGTGGCTATGAATCTTGACTTGTCTTGAACCAGCTGCTGCCACCATCAGGATTTCTGCATGAATGGGTTAGTAATAAACAACATGTATGGACGAAAGTGTCTTTGTCACTTTGTCAAATATGGTTGCAATAACCACGGTTCCCCGTTAATCAGTATAAATATTGCCTGTGATCAGGCTGAATTATGAGGAATCTCCTTGATAGGGTTTCATAGCTGCACTAGTCGTTCTCATTACTGGAGCGTCTCAAAGCAGACAACACTCTATAACTGAACCAGTAAGATAAAGTCTCACTGATTGAATCAAAAATTGATTTGAAAATCAATCGACGTGTCACTTGCTAAAGTGATTTGGCGACACATCGAGAGTTTTATGCATTTCAAAATTCATGAATCATAAATTCATAGTCTGGACCAAATCGATATCCAGTGTCACAAGTTTGATCCATATAGGATCTCACAAGTCACCTACCGCAGAGCTTGTTTGATGTTGGCTCTGGAAGGATTTCCATCGTCATTGTAACTACTTAAGTATCACTCTGATGTTCTGGCAATATCACATATGGCATAATGCTGAGGACTCTAAAAAAATTACTGTTTCACAGTGTGTGAGAAACAAATATATTAGAATTGTGTCCTAATAAGATTTATTGATGATCTCTTTATGGCTCTAGACTTAATAGTGCACTATAGTTTTAGTAATCGGAGGCTAAAGCAGACTGCCACCTTTTTAATACCAACTAACTTGGAGTGAGAAAGTTGATAGAAATGTGTGTAATCTTCGTGAGAAATGAAACAAGAGTCTTTTGAGAGACCTTGAGTGGCTAGGAGGTTTGCATCGCACCACTGGTCCTGATGAAATATCTTCAATACCAACAAAATGTAAAAAGCTTAGGTGGTTTCTGATAGCATATGTATTGACTCGGTTTCTGCCTAAGTGATGCGAGGGTTGCGAAGACTTCGCAGGAAGTTTTACAATCCCCTAGCCAGTGTACCTAATCGTTGCCAGTAAAGTAATAAGCAAGACTCAGGGCTTTTATTTTCTCTAGGGGGAATAGGTTGGAGGAAGGCTTATCACGGTCTAGACAAATTCTAGAGGTTAGAGAAGATTAATTTTTTGTTTTTATATTTAAAAAAAGCAGTAAACTATGGTTTGATAGTACTTTTGTTTAACAAATAACTAAACTAAACAATATCTATCTAATTGGTGATTAACTTAATGATTAAGCAAGTATTTACCTAACATAGCACTACTCCCAGATTGCTTCTCCTAGATATCCGTTGCTTTGTCACACTTGGATGATCTGTGTAAGTATTACTTGTCGTGAATGAAATACACTAATCCTCCGTCTAATTAAATATTCCGATAAGCAACCGCACAAGTAAGGTAGGATATGAAACGATTACAAGGCCCCTAAGAGTATATTAAACGCATGAGAAAATTAACTTAAGAGATCAAGCCTCTCTCAACACAACACATTAGATAAGAAAATAGAAAGAAAATAGAAAGGATAAGCATGGGTGAAACTCCCACGAAGCGGCTTGTTTTGTTACCGAGTTGCAAGCTCAACTCGAATCCCGTGAATTCATTGTACCTTGAGGGAAAGTCTGGAGGTCCGGGAATAACAATAGGTGGTGAATCCCCTCCAAAGTAGAGCTTAAGACGTGTCAGTTGAACTTGGAAAGTTAGAAACCATCAGCATAGAACAACTTGCATAGCCATAAGGATAAACTTCGGTGATTTGTGAAAGGTCCGGACCATCGGACTGAGCTTTCCGGAGAAAATCTTAATCGTAGAGTTGCACAGAAGGACTTGATCACCACATTGAATATTCCGGATTTCTTTATCTTGAATCGTGTAGCTTCTTTGTCCTCTCCTTGTAGATTAACGAAGTTCTCATAAGCTTGATCTCGAAGCTCGCATTAGTTCATTGAGTTGAATCTTCGATGATCGCCTGCGGCCTTTAAATCGATAGTTGGCATGCTTAGAGCCCATATGCTTTTGTTTTTCTCTAGTTCAACTAGTAGAGTGGACACCCTTTTCCATAGACTAACGTATATGGATACATCCAATAGGAGTCTGTATCGGTTCTAAAAGCCCATATGCATCAATCTAGTTTGTCGGAAACCTGAGGCACGTTTTCCTCCTACTGGCCCTCATGTGCCAAACATCTTTTAAGACCTCGATTCGTGACTCAACCTGACCACAAGAGAGTTCGTTTGAAGGGAGGTAAGGATCGAAAGACGATGGGTGACATTCCATATTTAGACATAACTCTTTATCAAATTTGGTCGTTACAAAAATAGGATCCCCACGATCGCTTATGATGCTTCTCGGAGCACCGAAAAGGGAGAAAAGGTATTTTTAAGAACTTAACAACTACCCTATCTTCGTTGGTGGGGACGCTTAGCTTCAACCCACTTGAAAGAATAGTCGAAACGCTACGAGAATATATTTTGTTACACCAAGACGATGGAAAAAGGTCCCATAAAATCAATTTCCCCATAATCAAAATCTCACAAACTTGGATTACGTTTTGAGCATCTCATCACTTTGAGAGATTTTGCCTTTCTTTTGACAAGCATCACAAGTTTGACAGATACGTAGGCATCCTATAAATGTAGGACCAATAAAAGCCGCGATCAAATCTTTCTGGGTCGTAAAGTTTGGCTTCCATATGGAGCCCCACGATGGTTCCACCTGTGGACAACTTCGAGAAATTTCGAGAGCTATCTTGCCATCTAAACACACCTTCGGAATTATTTGATTCCGCACAAAGTCTGAAAAGAAAAGGGTCATCCCAAAAATAATGTTTACATCTTTAAAGAACTTGTTTTCCTCTTAGAGTCGACATCCTTTTTTTATGAATCCTCCCCGCGTATTAGCAAATGTCGGCGAACCACGGGGTTACTTTGGTAATTTGGAAGTTAACACAACTAAATCTCTAAAGGAAAAGTCTCCGTAATTTCTCTGGATCAAAAATATTCCTCATAAGGGTTTTCAAGACGAGAGAGGTGAATCCGTGCAATATTTTCAGCTCCCTTGGTATCGATAACCATAAAATCAAATTCTGAAGAAGTAATACCCCACGAAGGCATTCTTGCTTTGGGCGACGTTCTTGTTGAAAAGGATATTTCAAATCGGAAGTGATTGTGGTAAACAAACACTCTTGAAACATAGATTAGATATGATCGAAACTTCTCGAGAAGCATAACCAACTGCAAGCATTTCTTTCTCCGAATTTGTTGTAGTAGTTGATTCCGCTTCTGTCATAGTCTGGCTAGCGTAAATGAATTGGGCGAAAATGCTTCTCAATCCTTTTGTCCTAGGGACCGCACCTAATTGCATAATCACTTGCAACTGCACATGAATTACAAAAGTTGTTCCCAATTTGGAGCAATGGGAATTGGAGCCTTCGGTCAACTCTTTATTCAATATAATAAAGGCTAGAATTGCAATCTTCCGAAAAATTGAAAGGGCGTTGTTTTTCTCTAAAGTGGGTCCCAATGGGTCGAGGAGATTTTGAAAATTCTTTGAGTAAATCTTCGATAGAATCCAGGCATGCCCGGAAACTTCGAATTCCTTGACTGTCATTGATGAGAAGCTTAGAAATTACCTCAACTTGGCCTTAAACGACTTCATTCCTTTCTAGATATCACTTATGTCCAAAAACAATGCCTTCTTTTAACCATGAAATGGCTCATTTCCCATTTAGTGATAATATGTTCCTCACACCTTTTAAGCATTCCTAATCTAAATTGGCAAGACACGAGAAAAAAGAAACCTCCAAAAAAAGAAAAATCGTCCATAAAAACCTCCATTGTTTTCTCTATCATGTCGTGAAAAATGGCCATCATACAATGTTGGAAAGTTCCGGAGCATTAGCACAAAACCGAAATGGCATACGGAACTGTAGGCGAAAGTTCCGTAGGCGACGTAAAAGTAGTTTTCTCTTGATCTTTAGGTTCAATGGGAATTTGAAAATACCCAGAAAAACCATCTAAGAAACAATAAAACTCGTTGCCGGCTAATCGCTCTAACATCTGGTCCATGAATGGTAACGGAAAATGGTCTTTACAAGTTGCTTCGTTCAGCTTCCGATAGTCGATGCAAACTCTCCATCCCGTAACTAATCTTGTAGGCACCAGCTCATTTTCTTCGTTTGTGACAACGGTCATACCACCTTTTTTAGGAACACAATGGACCGGACTAACCCATGGACTATCCGAGATCGGATAAATCAAACCCCGCTCAAGAAGATTTTTCTACTTCTTTCTTGATGACGTCGTAAGATTTAAGTGTTAACCCTACCTTTGATGTGCACTGAAGGTTCGTAATCATACTTCTAAAAGGATTTTGTGTGAGAAAAAAATAATTCTGGATCTATGCCCTCGGATTATCATAAAGTTTCCAAGCAATTGCTTGGTTTTTGGTTTTTAGAAACGTTAATAAGTGAAGGTCTTTTCTTCTTGGCTCAAATCTTTTGAATTTGACTGGAAGTTTGTTATTTTCCCCTAAAAACCATACTCGAGATGCGGAAGGTAAACTCTTTAAAGCTCGACTTCGGGAATTTCATCTTGGTTTCAAGTGAAAAACTCTTTTGGTTCAACAACATTAAGATCTTTGAATTCCGAGTGAGTAATCACCCTTGGTTTGGGTTAGATAATGGATCATTGGTGAGAAGTGCCTTGAGAATGAGAATTTCACACCCCTCGGGATCGTAGTATGTAGCATTGAGAAACTGGTGAAACGGTTCATCATCGATTGCTATGAAAGCATGGCTTCCTCACTGAGTAGAAAATCACTTTCATCTAACGGAGTAGTGTTGAGATGAAGAGAGACAATCGGATCTAATACGGAGAAGGATTGTTGTAAGCAACGGAATCGGAAAATCCAAGTACTTCTTGTGAGTACTCTCACAAGTGACATCAATTAGATCAACTTTCCTCAATGATTCGAGATTGTTGTTCGAAATGGTAGGTGCATCACCACATTTAAAGGGTGTAAATGATTGAATCATCATTCCTCAGAGTAATTTCTCTATCTCCCATCGTAAACACATCGATTAAAGCATGAGCCGTCCTAAAGAAAGGGTCGCCGAGTATCAACGGTACTACGGGGATCGGCTATAAAATCATAGAACAACGAAATTGGCGAAAGTAAACTTCCCTACTTGACAAAAACATTTTCAGCTACACCGGTTGGTTCGGAAAATGTACGTCAGCTAATTCAAATACCATTTTTGTTTTCGGTTAGGCAGAGAGTTAGAAGCATTTTTCCCAAATGATCAAGTGCTGAAGATTGATACAAGCACCTAAATCGCAATGGCTAAGTACCTATAGAAACCTGAAAAATCACATGAGAAATAAGAAATCGCCGGGTCACTAGCTTTTCTAGAAGCATTTTTAAGACAACCACACACAATTTCATTCAACGGCGTTTTTGGTCAATTCGAACAACTTGTCTGTGTATTAAGCATCTTTTAAACATCGGAGCAAACTGTTGGCTGTGAAATGAGAGATACCGCGAAACTTAGCTCAAAGTGAGGTTACGGAAATTTCCATAAATTTTGAAGCTATATATCATCCTTTTCACCGAATCTATTTTGTTTGTTGAGTCTTGATGGGTAAGGCAAATTTAGGTTTGGCAACGAAAGAGGTTCTTCGATTGGATCCTTTGTCTTTGGTGTTCTTAGGAGGACAATCAGGAGGTGGTTGGATGTCCTTCGGGTGCTCGTTAGCTTCCGTATCCTTTGTCACCGTCACTTTCCTTTTCCACCACCAGACGGTAGAATCGGAAGGTTCCATCGTATAAATATACCACTATGAGTTGTAATTGCCCTTGCTTCGTTCTTGGGTTTGGAATGGAATTGTGCTTGTAAGAACTTGAACTTGAAGGTTGGTTTGTGTTGATATGTTTTTGCATGAAACCGAGCATCAGCCTTTCTGAAAATCATACTTGCTTCTTTTTGAGACACGATTGTAAAACTCTTTGAAAATCATTTTGGAAATTATGCCAACTTCATTTGCAAATTATTCATTATCGCATTAAAAAAAAAAAAAAAAAAAAAAATAAAAAAAAAAAAAAAAAATCATAGCTTTAGAATAACTTTTCAAATTCCTGTTTTAGACCATCTTGATTTGTTGAACGGAGGTAAAGCTTGATTAACCAAAGGTTGATTTGTTGGAGGTTGGTATGGTGGTGCTTGGTAAACTTGATTTTGATTTTGAGTTTGGTTGTTTGGACGGTTTTGATTAAAGTTTCCTCCACGGTTTGGATTGAAATTAGAATTGGTTCCTTGGTATCGGTTTTGGTTGGTTTGGACATTTGGTTGATTGAAACCCGGTGGTTTCATTTGACTTGCCAGATTGAAAGGTTGGTTTCTTTGGAGAAAATTACCAACAGCTGCTGTTTGTTGAAATTGTTGGATATTGTCATGAAAACGGGGGAAAATCGTGTTTCCACTCGATTAATGGACAAAGTTAAAATGGTGAATTGTCCACAATGACACATACTTCCCTCAACTGCTTTTGACGGGTGGCAGGAGTCGTAACAACTAAAGATTTCATTGATCAACATTTGGTTCAATCGTTGATAGTCACTATCCTCGAGAGAAGCGGCTTATTTGTTGCATATCGAAAGAAATTAATAGAAGGTGAAGAATTAGAAAGAGAGCATCCGTACTCACTCCTATGAAATCATTAGCACGACTTCTGAGTAACGAGACTTTTGACTTGCTTAATAATCGCTAAACCTTCTTGAGCATCTGTCTAAGAAATTACCACCTGCTGCTTGCATGAATCTAAGGCAATCTTGATCGTTTTGAATTCAAAGAATTCAATAAAAATTAAATCCGAGTTGGAGTAGTCCGGAAAGCCCATGGTGAGGACATTGACGAAGGAGTCCTTTAAACTCCCATGCTTCATTAAAAGATTCGTTGGTCTTGGAAAAAATTAGTGATTTTGTTCGAGGGTAAGTTGTTTTGAATGTGGAAGAATTGTTTATGAATTTTGAAACAAGTCGTCCCATGTGAGAATTGATCTAGGAGGTTCCTTGTCTAACCAATCTCGGGCTTCACCGTCTAGAGAAAAAGGAAAAAGCAAAAGCTTTATCGAAGTGTTCGGAACTTCGGGATGTCTAAACGTTGAAGTGACCTTGTTAAAAAATCGAAGGTGATTGTGGGGATCTTGTCTACCCGTAAACTTATTACTTTGCACAAGATTGATTAACGGTTGCTTAAGCTCGAAATTGTTAGCATTGATTGGTGGAACAACTATAGCATCTTCATAACCCTCGATGGGTGCTTGTAACATTTGGGCCATCGTTCGATTGTCGGCCATTGGAACAACGTTTTGTTCAACAATTGGATCAACCGGAAGAGTTTGTTGTTGACGACGTCTACGAGATTGCGAACGAGTGCGCATAAAAAGAAAAACTAACAATTTAAAAAGCAAAACTTTACACTAATTTTTTTTTTTTTTTAAACAATGAATTTTAACGGTTACACGAAAGAGACTTAAACCAAATAATCAACTACTTCACGGTAGCTCTTGAAAATTGCTTTTCAAGGTGAGCCGTACTTGGTAGAGACACAAATGGCAAGTGTTAAATCTTTGATTACGATTTGGGAACAATTACAAGTTCACCGGAAATTGAAATGATAATATCTCAATAGAAGATATTATATGTTGGTGTTCGATTACCAACTTTGTTTATTTTATTTCTTTTTTTTTAAAGGACAATTTTTTTATGTTTTTGATTTTTCTATATATATTTTTTTTATCTTTTACTTATACTAAAAAGAAAAGGAAAATATTTTTTTACTTTTTATATTTTATGATTTTTTTTTACTTTTGAATTTTAAAACAAGAATGAAACTTTCGAGGACGAAAGGATCTTCAAACCAAATCAACAAACACAAAACGTAGGAATCGTAAACACTAATCCCCGGCAACGGCGCCAAAAACTTGATGTGAAGTTTTAACACACGTAAAAATATATATAATATAATACTTAAGAAGAGAAATTAAGAAGATTACCAAGTTACCCTTGATAAAATTCACTCTCAAAAATATATATAATATAATATAAAATACGTATATCAAACCGGGTAAGTATGATCACCCGGGTCGTTTTCCCCAATGACTAGTGCAATTGAAACCACGTTTTAAGTTCGGATCCTGATTTGAATAAGCAAGTTGATGATTTGTTAATCTAGAAAAAATTATACTAAAGGGAGAAAATGATAAGACACTTAATAAAAATAAAAGCCTTAATTTTTACTTTTTAATTAAAGTCCAATTAAACTAATTAAAAATTAAACCTAATTACTAATTAAAACTATTAAACTTAATTAAAACTTAACTAAGGACTAATGGTGCAAATTCCTAACAAACTAACGGAGGGACTAATCTGAAAAGCAATTAAAATCGAAAAGTTACACTTTCTACCCTAAGAATCTATCCCGACAACAAACTAAGACCCGAATTAAGGTGAAATTTGAAAAGTGCTTAAAATGAAAAACTCAAAGAACAAAGATGTTAAAAGAAGCAGTGGGAACAAAATTAATAAAAACTTCAAGGACTGAAACTCACAAATCAGCCAAATAAGCTAATTTCACTTAAACAGCCATACAATGCTCGAATTAAGCTTAAATCCAAAAAGAAAAAGTGTTCTAGAAAGCTTATGATGAGCTTAATCTATAAATGCAAAGAAAACTAAGCTAGAGGAACTCTTAATCTAACCGAAATAAGCAAGAAACAGGCAAACTCAGAAATAAAGCAGGAAAACATACTACCCATAAAGCTAGAGATACTAAATAATTTAAACTAGACTTTTGAAACTTTAAGGACTTATCAAACTAAGTAAACATATTATCCTACAAATTAAAGTCTATAAAATCAAACTAAAAAATGAATTAACAAATTAAAAACCAAAGATTCTAAGTACTGTTTTTGGAATTTTCAGGTTTTTATGACTTTTGACAGCAAAATAAGCTAAGACAATAAGCTAGAAAATAAAATTGAAGACTTAAACTAAATTAAGATATATGAAAACTTAAATCCTACTGAATTTTATAAGCTAAATACTAAAATTACTAAAATCTAAATTAAGCTGAGAACACAGCAGTACTAACTGAGGTTAGTACTGCTAGTGTGAAAATTCAGCAGTACTTTTGAAAGTACTGCATGAAAAGCAATTTGACTTTTGAAACGTAATAAGTAATGAAATAAGCTAGAAAACTAAAACTAAAAACTAAATCTATAATAAGCTAAAGCTAAACTTAATTATACTGAAATGTAAGCTAACAGTACTAACTTGTGAAGGGCAGTACGTACTATTAAGTTTAGTACAGGTATGTAAAGGTTCAGAAGTACTAACATATTTGAGTACAGTTAGTGCAATTTTTGAGACTGCACCTAAACCAAACACCCCCTTTAACCATTTTTGACCAGGACTGAGAAAAGCTTTTTAAGAGAAATTTGATAAACCAAAACTAGTACCCAATATAAAAAACTAGGCTAAAACAAACTTAATAATCAATGTTTAAACAACTGAATAAGCATTAATCTAGATCTAAACTATTAAACTATTATTTTTGGATTTTATTAGTTTTATGAAGAAATTACAACTAATGATCTTAACTATATAAGCAAAAACAGATTAGGACAAACAACTAATAAAGCACTAGAAAGAGATATTAAACACAATAAGCAAAGAGGAATAAGCAAAATAAGCAATTTTAAGCATATATAAAAAAACTAAGCATTTAAAACCTAAAATTAGTAGAAAATGAAAAGAGAAACTTAATCCTTTAGCTAAACAAAAGGGACCAATTAAGGCAGCTACACTCTTAATCTTATTATAAGTTAAATGAATAAAGTCCTTGGGACATCTTTCCAAAGTAAGATCCCTTCCAAAAGCGTCAAATTCAATAATATCCAAAAAGATTAAACTGTTTTTAAGGTTTATATAAGGTTATATACTGAAAGCCAAACAGCTCTATTTCAGCTTATAGACTGAAAGAGCTTAATATTAGCTTATTGAGACAACTTATTAAGAGAGCTTATGACTTTAAATGAGAGCTTAGAAAACGAGATTTAAAACACTAAAAACTGAATTTCATTTAACTAAAGAAGCTGATTACATTACTTGAAAAAGGAAAATTACATAAAAACGATTTAAGCTAAGACTAAAATTACAAAAAAATTAGATAAAGAAAAGACGCTAGATGGTGTGTGTGTGAGAAGTGAGGTCTTTTTATAGTGCCCAGCTGAAGCTTCTAGGACCTCTAGCCTTGCTCACCAAACTTTTAATCCTGGCCAATCATTTCTTCAATCATTTGATCTATATTGTGGGACGTTGGATCATTTTGTGGACACCTGAGGATTGCCAGGCTGGCATTCTTTGATGTGACGTTTGTGTTAGTTTTGTGAGTGAGTTTAGCACAAAACCCACCACTATTTGTGCTTCTTTCTTTGATTACGTGGCCTTTGAGCTTGAGCTAGGATAAGTATCCCCTTGATTAGACTAATTTGTCCTTGCATTTGTGCTTGAGCTTCCTTGAATTGACCATCGCACCCTCTAATTTTGATTTGCCCCTTGTTTTACCATAGGGGTGAAAACGGGGGAGACGATGAATAGTAAAAGGGTTCCCGCTCCTTTTTTTGACAGTTAAAACTGTTGGAGTTTGGGAAGTTAACACATTTGGCCCCTCTCTTTCATTTCCTCTTTTTAAGTTATAAAGAACTTTCGAAAATAGCAAGATTGGTCCCTGGAGATGTTATAAAAGGAAATTTGGCAAAGGCTTTGGGCTTTTGGAGCTTCGGCTTTGTACTCTTCTGATTCTCGTGTCCGGGCTAGCTCGTTTTTGAATGTTTTCTTGATATTTTTGACTTATCCATACCTGCACACACAAAACATAAATACAAGCATATTTTTGCCATTTTTGGTCTGTTTTGGGTTTAATTGGGTCTTTTTAGGTACAAACGGATGTGTGTATTTTATACTTTATCAGCTACAAACA
Source organism: Tanacetum coccineum (assembly GCA_026074375.1). Classification (NCBI taxonomy): domain Eukaryota; kingdom Viridiplantae; phylum Streptophyta; class Magnoliopsida; order Asterales; family Asteraceae; genus Tanacetum; species Tanacetum coccineum. The sequence continues at coordinate 15,659 of BQNB010123545.1, forward strand.
CTATAACCTAAGTCTAATAAATAAATCAGAATAACTTTTAAACAAAATAAGAAACCATAAGCTGAAAAAAACAAATAAGCATTCTTGCACAAAACTGTCTACTAAACAGACAACTAGGTAACTTTGAGCTTATTTTTAAGCCAAGAAACAGATCCTTATGGCTTAGTGGCTTATACCACTAGAAAGCTTGTCCTATAAGCTATCTAAATCATCTCTCAAAAAGTATT
>BQNB010123546.1:0-20079 GCA_026074375.1 Tanacetum coccineum
AAGTGTTTTATGTTCGATATCAAACTCAGTAGGTTCTATATCTTTCCGTTAAGTCACTAAATGATTTTGTACAAAAAATGGCGAATCTGTGTGTCAGGTGCTGCCCCCTTATCTCCAAAGGGCGGCCCCCTTAGCTCCTGGCCGGCCCCCTTATCAATTAGCAGGCCACCTGGCTGATTCGACAGATTTTCAGAAACTTTGAAAATTCATATAAATCAACCGTAAATTCGTAGAAGTCGTGCCACCCGTCGTCATTTTAAAGATAATCGAGTCTACTTTCGTTTAAAAACACTTTCAAGTATTTATTCTAAACTTAAGTAAATCAAAAATGCAAAATACTACATAGTGGTCAAAAATTTATGTGTCGTTTTGATGTAAAACTTGTATTTTACCTTTTTCTTCTAGTCGGGCATTTCTAGTTGGTATACCTTTAAAAAATGATGTAATTAACTTTTCAAAAATATTAAAATTGGTTAGTTTTTAAAATGGGAAGGAAACTAATTCGTTTTCAAACAAAACCAGGCTAAGTATACATTGTTATATCTAATACACAAAACAACGACAAGTACTCTTATGTGTTATGCTATGTGATTATGTGCACTTCTTTGTTTCTTAAGTTTGTTAATAGAAATTAATAAATGATTGTTGCTATTTGTAATTGAGCTAATTGAATATCTAAACACATGTGTCATGTACACTATTCGTTTGTAGCCAGTTTTTCGGATTATGCATAACTAGAGTTTATGCTAGATTTCTTGTATTAAGATTGCGAAATTGTTCTTACATTGCATATAGGCATAGATCACTTAATTTACAAATGTGACATAAACATTTTATAAATCTTTTCGAGTATGGGAATATACTTAAGAATAAAAGTTTAATACTTATCAAGTATATTATTAAATGTGCTAAAACTAATCACATAAATATTTCTAACGATTTAATCTATTTTCAATAACACGTTTAAATATTTTCAACAACTTGCTTTGTTTGACCTTGGGTTGGTTAAACAAAAGAAAAGATTGTGTTAATACATTAGTAACTAAGAAAAAAAATGCTTGTGCTTGCATGGTTCTAACATACACACATAATTATATAATTTTAACATATAGTATTTACAAAAGATGCGTGTTGTATAAAAATGGTTAGAAAACTCATTTATATACTCCTAAAATGTCAAAAACTATGTATATTACACATAACAACAAATAGTTTTTCGCACAATTAAAATTTATGACAATCTTAGAATAAGAAATTAACTTATCATTATTCATCAACCTCATCTTACAACTAATCTTGAGATTAATGGAACACACTATTTAAATATTTATTTATTTTCTTTTAAATGAGTGTTCGTGATGGTCAAGAAAGATTTCGAGAATATATCAATTCATTATTCAAATTATGATTGATATATTTATTAAATCTAATTTACAAGTTTTTGTGTATGGACATGAAATCGGATTTTTATTTGTTTAGTTTCAAGATTATAACAAAAGATATCATCTTAGATCTACATAACTCAATCACACTTGATTGATTTGAAAATAATTACATCCTTTTTTAGATGAAAAAAATATGCATCGGATCATAACTCACACTTGTGTTGATGATGCCATATTGAGTCTACTTGTCCAATGGTTATGTTCCAAATATTATACTAATATGTTTAATACATGCATCAAATACACAATGAAGTAGGATTGATGACTTAGATGTTTCGTCCTAAATATTCAAGCAATTTCCATTGCAATGCAATTGGTAAATGTGTCATTTCTGAAAAACCAAACACAGGCAAACTAACAATATATGTAAACTTTTCTCATACAACATAAAAGCACAACTCATAGCTAAAATTCACTTTTAACTAAATTCTAAAATAAAAATAATATTCTTGTTTATTCATCTAGGATAACATGATGTTTGGGAAACATTATGTTTAATGATTTTATGGACGTATCGTATTAAACGATTGATAAAGGATAATATATATCGTATGCATCTTATTTTCTTCGTAGCAAAAATGGTTGTGTTACAAGAAAATACACTACATATCATTTGAAAAATATAAGTTATTAGAATTGAAAAATAACCTATCAAAATATGTATCAATGCATAAACAAGTAAAAATACATTTATTCAAATACTTATTTAATTATGATATACAACATTGATAAGAATATTAATTTTAGAGAAGTATATTTTTTTTTAAAATATGTCTCTTTTCAAACATCTATCATTAAAGAATCACAAACTCAATTAAGATAAATAATATTGATGAGATTCACTTCACATGACATGAAATGGAGAATTCTTAAAACACTCTCAATATAACATATTTGTCATTGTCACAAATAAACACATCTCTTGGCTTTTGAAAAACCAAACACGTTAAATATCACATGTGACAACTACACATGTAAGATGACTAAATATAAGACATCCATTAAATCAAGCAATATGTAATCGAAATCAAACAACCTATAGATCTTGAACAAAAGATTAAAACATCTTGCTTACACTTATCTTGGAATTCCACACATCTTGATTAGGATTATGCGAACCAGAATTAAAGTATGTTAGTTGAGTCATGTTAGGTCCTCTATGAAAAGATAATACAAATTTTATCTTTGCTACACTTCATTAGGAAAATATAAGAATTCTATTTTGTCTAACATGAGAATGACTACTGGAGAATCTATTGCACTAGAAATTCAATTTGACCTAACGGTTGAATTGCTTCCAGGAGTGAAGTTGGGTTCGGTGTATAACCCGTAAAAATGGTCGTGTTTAGCCTGAATTGAGCACCACTAGTGATAGTCTCATATTCATTCTCTAATTTGATTGAATGGCTCTTCCTAAATATGCCTAATGATAGTATACATCATAAACTTTGTATCTCATTAGGATACACACTAAGCATATAGAAATTAGGCTTTTCCTTAGTCAATCTAGAAAACATCGCTGGCATCCTCACCAAACCACTCAAACGTGAACCGTTTAATTTCTTTTGTCTAGGTCTAGGAATGATGAAACAAATCTCATAAACGTATCATTCTCATTTTAATAGTCTTGTTACTATTAAATACATTCTGATAAATCTCGACAACTTAATCATTTCATCCGAAATGTTTAAGCATTTTTAAATCGCAAAATGCAAATTAAAATGTCACTTATTGTTCATGTCTAAGTCGTTTCACAAAAACCTTAATCATGCCTATATTATTATATAGATGGTTAATATCTTCCGTCCACATTTATGTTACCACCTTTAAGACAACCCCGTACATCGTTGTGTGATTATTCCACGAACAATCGCAATATTCGAGAAGAGCTACATAACTTCGCGGATGAAGTTCATCGTATGCTAACCGTCATCCATCATGAAATTGTCAAGCTCATCGCTTCCGTCGTTATTTCTCTTCATTTATTCTTTTTATTCTCTAACGTATGTCCGGATGAGCATGAATTAAAAGGGAAGGTAAAACACACATCTTCACATATATCCTTTAACCAAACACTCTCAAGAACTCACATAGGTGATTCTTATTTACTAGAAACCACAAGATACACTTCTACCATACATTCAAACCTCATAACTTTTATTCACTCTTGTTAGTGATCACTAGTTCTAGTACATCCCTAAATCACCAAAAGTGAAATGAAAAACCAAATCATCCTTACTACTATCAACCTCGATTCATCCACCTGTCACTTTCACAAGAAGATTCACCATGTAACCATTCCTTACAAGTGAATTTCGTAATGAAATGCATCTCATCCTTATATCTTGACACTCATAAGCATATGTGCCTATGTTGTCAAAAGCAAGTGAATTTCGTAATGAAATGCGTCTCATCCTTATATCATGACACTCATAAGCATGTGTGCCTATTTTGTCAAATGCAAATGAATTTCGTAATGAAATGCGTCTCATCAAATCATTTCCACTGTTTAACAAGTGAAGAATACAAAGAAGATATTAAATCTTCAAAGTGTTGTTGAGTCATCACAATATCGTGTCTTTCATTTGTTCATTTCCGCTTTTGAGCAAGTGAAGAACACAAAGATGATATTCAACTATCAAAGAAACTAAAAATCACCATCATACCACCAAAACAACTCTTCATTAACTTGACAAATGAAGACACTGTAAACCCATCACCCAAGCTTCACGAATCATCTCCTAGTGCTCCAAATGCACCCTTTAAAACTCCATCTACCAAAGACCTCTCATCCTCTTCAATTGACTACACACCAAAATCACCAACTCTTTCATCATCTCCTTCTACAAATGGCTAACTAAACCCTTGTAACACTTCCAATGAGCTCAATGTAAATTCATCTACACCAATGCCAAAACCACTCACTTCAATACAACACTTAGTCTATTCAAACCCACAATCATCATATGTTAATACTTCTTATCCATATGACATCTTGGAAGGAGTCATTCTCATAATAAGACTTGTTGGTCAAGTCTTAGTCCTTAAGCATGTGTAAGTCGAATCTTATCATTGGTTCCTAAACATTTTCATGTCTTAAGCATTCATCATTTTTCTTTATTTAGGTTGTTGTCTTTAGTGCCACACTTTAGAGTGCATATACCTAAAACATACATGATTTGTTCCCCACTAAATGTCTTGCATATATATCTATCATCATCATTATATATATATGTGCATTTTTCTACTAACTTTGTTTTGTAGCACTTTTCCGTTACTCGATTTCTTGGTGCCCCAATCAAGGGGGAGCATACACCAAGGGGGAGCATTTGCAAATGTCCAAGCCATTACGTTTGCAACCGTTTAAGACATATACACATTTCTTGATATGTGTATTTCATCCCTATATATATATATATATTTTGCACGAAACTAACCATTGATGTAGGTTAAGAGTTTGCTATAATTTGATCCATGGTCGCTTGAGTCAATCTTCAAGGGATGTCATTGTTTAAAAGGGATTGATAGAATAAAGACTTCACTTAGGATGATGCAAGCTCGCCTCTTTGATTGAAGAGCTGAAGTGTAGTAAAAGTCTCGTCTAGGAGTCCACCTTTTTGTTTCGACAAAAGGGGGAGAAGAAGTGTAAACAAGTAACTTATACATTTTACTATGAGTTATAGTTTACATTTTTTTGTCATCATCAAAAAGGGGGAGATTGTTGGTAGAAATAGTTATTAGATATGTATCTATACTTTCTATCAATTGTTTTGGTTGTTGACAATCATGTAATTATAAACACATAAGTAAAGTGCGTAATGTACACGTAATCACATTCATCAATTCATACGTCAACATCTTTCGACGTCTCATGTTTTCTTCAACAACAAATTTAAGTTCGCACCTGACGTAAATCACTAAAGTTATATGAACAAACAAACATTTAATTTGTTTATAGATCAAAGGAAATTTTTTTATTTTTCCAAACTTACATTTTTTATAAAAATGGGGGACAAATTTTTAAAAAAATATACAAAACATTTTTGTATTATAAGAAATGTTTTTTTTAAAATAAATATTTTAAATCAAATTTTCTCCTCAAAACGGTTAGAAGTTCCAGAAAAACCTTCCTCACAGAAGGACAAAAGGAAGCGTCTGAAAATGGGCGCCCTCTTAATTAATTAAGGGGATCCGACATAGTTAAGGGGACCACTTCTTGTATAATTAAGGGTACCACCCAAATAAAAATTAATATTTTTTCATATAAATAGTGGAGTGGACCGTTTACACAGATTTTCTTCACCTCTTTGCACCAGTTTCTTCTGAATCACAAACTCATTTTAAACCCTTTCCTTTGTATCACTTAATCTTATTAAAGTTTGTTTTAAATGGATTCAATTCATCCAGTGGCGGAGCTAGGTCAAAATTTCTAGGAGGGCCGAAGGGTAATTCCTAAAACTTAGAAGGGCCAAATTATAATTTATTTAGAAAGTATAAGGTTTTTAACATAAACTATGCATAAATTTAAGGGTATATAATGCAAATATGGAAAACCTTAGGGGGGCCATGGCCCTTCTTGGTCTCTATGTGGCTCCGCCTTTGTAATCATCCATCCATTCAAGTGCAAGAGAAGAACCTTTGTTATCATTAAGATACGAAGTTATATAGGTTAGTTAGTGCATTCGTGATATGTCTTACATTCCCAATGTATAGATCGAAAGTCCATGTATTCCAAACTTATGTAATAACTTGATCATGGTGTGTATAGTTGTTAGATCGTGGTGATCATAGGAAGTTTAGATAGATCGGTGTGATCAAAGTAGTGTGATATGTGAGAAATCACATATCTTTTGTATATAAAAAATGACCCTTAAATGATCAAAATGTCCAAAAATATGCTTGTATTTGTGTATTTTATTGTTTGTGAAAATGTGTAGGTATGGAATATTGAAAAAAATCACATGTAAAACGGTCCAAAAACCGGACAAACACGGACACGAGAATGGTAAGCGTGTCAAGAGGCAGTGTTTCTAGCATTAAGGTCATCAAAAGTCAACCCTTGGTCAACAATGGTCAACTTACAAAATGCCAAAACCCTCAAAATCCCAAATGAGCCCTTATTGTTAAAACAATTTCATCAAAAGCCCTAAAAATCCTAACACCGTTAGTCCTCTTTTATAAAGAAACTAACGGTCGTTAAACCCTTTTATCTTTATAAACAAAACCAAAAACCCGGCCCAATCCTTTATTATAAAACCCGGGCCCAAGTCAACCAAAGTTTATAAACCGGAAAGAAAGAATCGGGAAAAACTGTTTTTACGGTTCACCCGGTTTCCCCTCATTTATCCTGCCTAAGGTCACTTGTTAAAATTCAATAAACAATCATCCAAAAGTTGGCTTAAGAAGATTCTAAGTACAAAGTTCCATGTAAAAAGGGAAGACGTCACTAAGCTTCCTAATGGGTAAGACGTCAGGGGTAATGACATGTTGGGCTTCAAAACAAATACACAAGGAATGATTTTTACACTAAAACTAAGCCTAAAGTAGAACAACAGCCTCTGAACACGGATGCCACGATGCATCCGATTAGTGATCACTTTCGAATCACTAAACGATCATGATTGGGCAGCTAATGATTGAGAAGCAAGACATGGGACAAGACTCATTTGGAGCGTTTAACAGGACTTGAAGACCTAGAAACTCTTCCTTCTCTGCTATAAAATTACAAGGCAATCTTCTCACTCACAAAAGGGCATCTTGGTGTAGTAGTTTTTAGCAGCTTAGTGTAGATTTTAATTTTGCAAATGTAATTTCATATTTAAGTTTTCAGTCATTGTATCTCATTTTAAGTTGTAATGCAGTTTTTCTATTATAAAAAGTTATGTTTACTCATAATTCAATTGTTTTTATTTACTTTTTTGCAAAATGTTTTAATATATGCTCTCTTTTGTTCAATTAAGCTCAATAAGCTCTTAATATTCTACTCATAAGCTAGCTTTTTACTCAGTAAAGCCATCAAAGCTTTACTAAGGTATTACTCAAACAAATTCACCCCCTTAAATTTACCAAAGCTTTAGAAAAGGATGATAAGCATTGTGGATGGGCTTTGTGGAACTTACTGGCGTGTTTATAACAGCAGAGCTTGTTGATTAGCTTTTAGAGCCTTATTATCCCTGTTTTGTGCAAAGGGGATTAAGGCTTACATTTCATTTCTCTCTGCTTTATGCATTTACTTTATATGCTTATTGTTTGTTACTTATTCTACTGCTTTATATTAGTTTTTTTTTTTTTTTTTTTTTTTTTTTTTTTTTTTTTTTTTTTTGCTTATTACTGGAGGTTATTAGCTTAATGTTGTTATTCACTATTGTTTAATGCTTATTGTACTTAGTTTGAAGTTTAAATTTCATTTAATAGCTTTGATAATAAAACAGTCATAAAAAACCAAAAATAATAGCATAATGAATTAGCTTATTGATTAGCTTATTTGAATGTTGAAAATCTTTTCATTAGGTCTTTTTTAGTTATTATAATCTGCGGTATTAGAAATATGAAACCTTAAATCTCCAATTTATAAGCTGAAAATGAGGTCAAGAGAATTAAAGGGGTGTTTGGCTAATGACAGCACTAACTTGAGTTAGTGTTGTCAAAGGCTTTGTAGTCTTTTAAATCAATTTTGATTTCCAATTTGAGGTTTATAAAGCAAGGATTTAAAGTTTTTTTTAGCTTATATTAGGTTTTAAGCAATCTATTAGTTAGTTGTTTGAATCTGAGGTTTTAGTATTAAGATCATAAGCATTTCTATCTTAAGTTAGTTTTAGCTGAGTTTGTCTTTAAATTTGCATTTAGTAAGTTGTTTTAGAATGTAGAAAGCAAAGCTCTAAGCCTGCATTGTTGTTTTGAGTATTTGCCAAAACTGTCTTAGATTGTTAAGTGTTGAAAATTTGAGAAAATGCTTTTTCAAATGCTTATTGTTGCTTATTGTGAATTTCAAAATGCTTTTTGATTGTTGCTACATGTTCTTTTGAGTTTCATATGTTAATTCTGTTTGAAGGTAAAAGTTATAAGGTTCTATTTGTGTACTTATTTTTAAGCTCAAAGTATGATTTGTCAATATTGTGAAATTTTCTAAGCTGTTGAGAAGATGAACAAACATAATTTTCATTAAGCTTTTTATGGCTTATTATGTGTTTCAAAACTACTTTTTGATTTCTGATTATTGTGCTTTATTGTCAGAACTTTTCTGTGGTTTTAAAATCATTAAGCTGAGAGGATCATCTTTGAGCTTATTTTAAGCTCAAAGTGACCTTTTGCTTTTTCGCCCTGCTTGTATTGTGTCATTTGCTTATTTGGCATATTTGTGTTTATTTGCTTTTTTTAGAGTTATTTTTAGGGTTAGTATGCTTATTATTTTGTTGTAAGCCCACTTTAGCTTATTCCTCTTAGGTTAGAGCTTATTATAGCTTATTTGCATCTTAGAGTAAAAATTTTAAGTTTTATAGCTTTTAAGTAATCTGTTTGTTTTAGCTTATTATAGCTTAAGTCCTTTGCTTATTTTTGCTTGTTTATGCTTATTAGGTATAGTTGAATATCTGTGATAGCTTATTTCTCTTTTAGGATTGCTTATTAGTGTTTTAAAGTCCCAACAGTTAGTGTGATTTGGAATTAAGAGTTAAGCTTATTCTGTCATCTTAAGTGCTTATTCTAGTACTTATTTGTGGTTTATAAAAATAGTTGATTTGTAACAGTTGCTTATTTTTAAGTGTTCTAAAAAGTGTAAAAAAATGCAAAAATAAAAAACTAGGGATAGTGAGAAAGCCCCGGTGTGGAGCGAGTCTCGAAACGAGGACCTCTACCACCATCGACCAAGCATTTTTACCCAACACACTAACTATTGTGCTTACATTTCGCTATCCGTCATTTTTGCACTTATTATTGTTTTATTACCTTTTAACCATTAAGCTTATAAGCCCGTTTTGATTTTTTAACAGCTTATTTTGATAAGTTGTTTTGCCTAGCTTATTTTTCTTAGGATTGTCATTGTTTAAGCAATTTTTCAGAATTTTTTCAGATTTTTTATAAAACGTTTAGTATTTTTTATATTTAATTTTCCTTTAAATCATTTTTAATTCATAAAAAAGTCAAAAAAATATAATTCTTTTTTAGAAAATTTTCTTTTAACATTTAGAACCTAGGAAAATTAGATTTACTTTCGTATGGTTAAAATTGCAAAATTTCGTTTTTTTAAAGAACGGGATTGAATCCCGTTCACGTTTTTAGTGTTTTCAAGCTCAAATCTTTCTCGTTTTTGGTCTAGTTTTCTTTATTCTAGCTTTTTAGTTAATTAAAACTTATAAAAACCAAAAAGATCATTGTAGGACTTAATTTTGTTAAATTAGAGTTTTTAGGTCCCGTTTAAGATTCCCGATTTGCGTTTTTAGTTAAAATCTAATTTCCTGTATTTTTTTCTCGTAGTTAGGTTTAATTGTCCTTTTATTTGTTCACTATTAGGATTTTAGAAAACAAATCTACTTCGAACCAATTCAAGTCATTGTCCAAATAACAAACGAGGTCTCAATTTCATAAGTCTTTGGGAAAACGACCCAGTAATCACTTACCGGTTTCTTACGTAGAATATTTTCGTGTGATTTTTCTTACTTCCTTTGTCCTCAAGGGTAGTTTAGGAATTTCATTATCGTTATATTATTATACGTATATACTATTGACCATAGATCATAGTGTCTAGTTGAAGTGAAGTTATTAAGTGAGGTATAGAAAAGTTGTGAAGGGTAGTGAAGTCATGAAGTGAAGTAGTGAAGTAGTGTGGTGAAGATATAAGGCGTTGAAGACAATGTGTTAGTTGTGAAGTATTGTTGTAGAAGTCGTGTGAAAGTAGTGAAGAAGTTGTGGAAGTCGTGATAGATTGGCTGCAGGTTTCTAGCTACGATTAGAACTCGACACTAGCTTAGTTTTAGAAATTGATTATAGCGAAAGATGGTGTATGGTTTTCTCGCCATAAAGAGCTTGGTGATAGTGAGTACTCTCGAGTTGGGTACTCGGGGAGTGGAGTAGGGCGAAGAGGTGCTTCGTGACCGAACCACTATAAATCATCGTGTCCGGTTTGCATTTCCTTTCACTTATCTCTTTACATTTATACTTGCATTTATTGCTTTATATTTATACTTGCATTTGTATGTTGGTTTGTATTGTTGTGATTTGATGTATTACTATGTGAACACCCACATATTGTTTTTATGTTCACGCTTGATCGGAGAAATTTGCTACGAACCAACACACTAAATGCAAGTATAAAATCTTAAAATGTTTTGTATCAAATGTTTCGTATCAAAATCGTGATTTGATGTATAAATCCACAGGGGTTTTGATGAGGTGTCATTTTATACACTTTTTCTGGGTCGTTTAACCCCTAAAATCGTGCGTTTATGCCCAAAATAGGTACTTAATGTTCCTTTTAAGGTATTTTCACATTTGGAAGGACATTTGGTAAGATTATACGTGGCTTGGGTCATTTAGAGATGGAACGAACAAGAACTATGATCTACAACCAACATTATCACGAATGTCTCTTTACAGGGGTGGACGACGGGTTTCAAATACAACGTGCGCTGCACACAAAGATCAAGACGGCGTTACCATATCTCACGACGGCACCACAGTACACGACCCAACCCAATATCTAGAATATTCTATTCATGACGGCGTCACGATTAAAATGCGATGCCGTCACAGCGTTTTTCCTAGATATACAAACCTGAATTTAAGGTTTTGGGTGTGTAACTTTAAAATAAAAAGAGGGTACGAACCTTGTTTTGTTTGTTTAGCAGCTAATATAGGGATGATTATTTAGGGCTAAAAACCTCTTGTTACTTATTCCAATCATGTTTTAATCAAGTAAGGTTTACTTAATCATTCAATATGTCTATGTGTTGTTTGATCTATCTATGCTCTTGCTTTACCTTTAACATGCTTGGCTAAACCTCCTATTGTGTTTATTTATGATTGTATGAAACCTAGAATGTAGATCTTAGTAGTGTTGCTTCTTGTGATGGATGTGCATGTTAGGTCTTAGAAAACCAGCTTTTGTCTGTATCACTGTTGATATGTCTAGGAAAACATGATTGTGTAGAATACCATCGGGTAACATTTTATTACTACATTGCCCCTAATTTGGTTGATCCACTTATTAAATATTTTTTTTTTTTTTTTTTATTTCACATGCACTTAGATGTACTCCTACCGGGGCCTTGTAAATAGTCTTATACTACCTTACTCGTGTTGTTGTCTAGCGATACTAGTAGACGGACGGGTTCGTGTAAATTCGTTCATGACTTAGGGAAATAGTTACACGATCATCACAAGGGTGACAAAAGGCAACAACACTAGTGAGAGATGCAAATATAGGGAGTAATACATGATTAAATAAACACAGTCTTTTATCTTATTGTTATCACCAAGTTAGTTTAGAATTATATTTAGTTTAATAGCTAAAACTAACCAATCTCTACAAAATACAAAAACACAAAAATAATCTTCTCTCAACCCTTAGAATTCTATTAGACCGTGATCAAGCCTTCCCAACCTATTCCTCGAGTGAACAATAACAACCTCCCGAATCTTGCATATACTACTACAACGATTAGGTGCTCTGCCTAGGGAGATGTAAAACTTCTTGTTGAAGTCTAACGACGACCGCATCAGAAATATCAATTTATTAAAATTTATGACATGAAAAATTCCATTGGAAGAAAAATTACACCACGATATTGCATGAATTCATTTTTCTGATAGCTCCCCTTCAACACAGTATGTGGGATACCACTAATTTTTAAAACTTGGTCGATTACAAGGAAAAAAAATAATTATGACAACCACCAAAAATATGTTGATGACTCGAGTGAAGATGCCTCAGTTTACAAAGTATATTATTAATTGACATTACAAATTTTCCACATTTTAATTTACGAAATGTTTTTGGATAATAAAATTAATTTATTTATGAGATGTTACCCAAAAATAAATTAAAAGCTTTGTTTTAAAAGTCCCCTTCAGAAATTGATCCACATATTACGATGAATTGTTAAGCATTCATTTTACCAATTATACAACTTATTAATCATGTAATATTGTACCAATGTTAAATATATTGAGGAGGGAGAATCCCTTTCATCCAAGGAGTGTTGAAACACACAATTTTAACAAATACACTTTTTATCGGAAAGATGCACAAATTTTATTGTAGGACAATTGAACATTGAAAGTTTTTTTTGAAAATTGTATGTTAAACTTTTAAAACCAGATAGAAGACTTCTCTTTCTATTTGAGGAGTCACGCGATTGAAGCGTTACATTCCTATTACCATGGGGTCCGAGTTATGTAAACTACTGAAATGTACGTTATAGCCATAAAGAAAATTTTGAAATGACATGTTTTGAAAGCATTTGAAAATCTTGCTCGAACTTCATTTACTCTCGTTGTCGAGTTTGTAATCAACATCTCTCGGTACGTAAATGTTATCGATTCCAGAAGGACAGGCGTGGAGAGAGAAGATTATTTTTTGGTTATTTAAAAAAAACTTTGATTTTATATTTTGTTTTTATATATTTTATTTTTCTATTTTCTTGTTTGTAGGTTTTTTATTTTGTATTTTGTTTCAAAAAATATTTATAATCACAATCTAAAAGAAAATATAAATATTATAATTTGATGTTTTGATAGATCAAGCGGATTCGTTTGCCAAGACTCAGTTCTTCTGGAGTCAAACATCTCTTACGAGTCGTTGTCGAGTTACTTAAACCTATCTTAGGTTAGCTTTATATAACAGGTCAGCTAACTAGGTATTTTAGTTCTGACAAAGAATAATTCAAAAATACCCTTTTAACCGTTCCTTTATGAAGTGATATCTTCATCGATGTGCTTGGTACAGGGAATGTTGGTCCTGGGATTGCACGAGATGCTATGGCCTGCTTTGAGTCACAATAATAGGTTATTTTATTATTTAAGTGAAGCCATAATTGTGAGCTGAGTTCTCAACCATTGAACTTGAGCATAGCACGCATATAAAGATACTATATCAGCTTCTGCTGAAGGACATGTGAAGTGCAGTACTGCTTCTTTGATGACCAACTAACTAGCTTATCACCGCCTAGAAATTGTATGCCATCAGATGTGCTCTTACGTGAATCGAGACATCCCGCGTGATCCGAATCTAAAAAAGCAGTTAGTTCGAAACGGTGTCCTTTCATATACATAGTCCCTGTTAATGGTATATTTAAGGTACCTAAAGATCCGTTTAACTGCAGTGAGATGTTTCTTAGTCGGTCTCACTTGATAGCGAGCACAATAACATGTTGCATGTACTATATCTGGTATACTTGCTGTTAGGTACATGAGTGCTCCGACCATACTATGATATTTCATTTGGTCAACCGAAGTTGCACTCAAGTCAGCATCTAGGTGTTTCGTAGCCATTGGAGTACCAATGCTATCACATGAGCTCATACCATGCTTATTAAGTATCTCTTGAGCATACTTAGCTTGGTTTATAAAGATACAATGTGGGGATTGGTGGACCTAAATTCCTAAAAAGAATTTCAGCTCCCCCATCATACACATTTCAAACTTGTTGTGCATTAAATTTTCAAACTTTTTGGAAAGTTTTGGGTTTGTAGAACCAAAAATAATGTCATCAACGTAAATTTGCACAAGCAATATGTCTTCCTCATGTTTAGTTATAAACCAGAGTTGGATCAAATAGAACCTTTTGAGAATCATTTGGGATACCAGGAAGTTGGAGGTTCATCATACACGCTCTTGGTGTTGTTTGAGTCCAGTATAATGCCTTCTTTTAGATGGTAGACTGGTCAGGTGAAATGTGTTATCGAATCCATCTGGGTGGTTTACGCTTACACTCTCGTTCTTCAGAGGCCCGTAAAGAATGTTCGTCTTAAGTCATTGGTATATTGGAATGATTTGTGTGCAGCGAGACGCACAATAATCAGACAGCTTCCAAAAACCGCAGCAATGGTTGCAAATGACTATTCGAAATTGATTCCTTCCTTTTGAGCATATCCCTTAGCTACAAGACAAGCTTTGTTGTGAATTATAGTATTTCTCTCATCATGTTTGTTTTTCCAGATCCACTTCATGTTAATGACATTTTTGCAGACTGGTCTGTCGACTAATTCCCATACATCTAATCGATCAAACTGGTGAAGTTCTTCCTGCATCGCTTTAATCCATGCAGAATCAGCCATGGCTTCTTTCATGTTCTTTGGTTCGGTTCGACTCACGGTGAGTGCGAACATACACATCTCGCCATCTGTTTCTAGCTGACGTCTTGTTCTAATTGATTGAGAAGGATTTCCAATTACTTGTTCTAACGGATGATCTTTTGTTCCAAAAATGTTCAGTAAGGAGTCGTTTGATAGATTATGCTGTTGCTAACGAATCAACATGACGAGATGATGTCTCCCCTTGTTCTTGTACCGGTGTACTAAAGATGTTGATAAATTCGTCTTCTTCAACTTGTGCATTTTCTTTATTAGTTTCTGCTTAATTAATGTTCTCAGTAGCAGTGACAGTTGGTGCTTGAGTTGGTGCTTGACTTGTAGTTTCAGGTGTTGTTTGAATGTTCAATGGAGGTGTATCTGCAGCAACGGTTGTTGAAGTAGATGGAGTTGTGTGTTGTTGTTGACGTTGATTAGGTGCATCAGCAGTAGTTACAACGGAAGACTTTGACACAACTTGAGTAGTTCCATTGATTAATCATCGAACATCACTAAAATAGCAAAATCCAGCTTTCATTTGACTGTGGGACTTTTTCGCTGCTTGAGGAACATTTTCTTGACTTTGGGGACCGGGACTTAAACTGTCATGTTTAAGTGTTGTTGTTTTGACATTGTGGACGGGGTCAGAAATGGACATGATTGACGCCATTAGAGGCAATTCGTCAAAGTTAACATGAATGGTATCAACTATCACTCTTGTTCTCTTGTTATATACCCTGTACGCTCTTTGTACGGGTAGAATAACCCTACAAAAATACCTGCCATCACCTTTTTCCTTCATTTTTTCAGATTTTCACCATCTCGACGATGTTAGCAAAGAGAGACAAAGATGTGAAAGAATTAACAGTTGGTTTTCAGGCCATTGTATGATGTGGTAAGGCATTTTTCATGTCGAGGAATTTACGAGGTGATATCGGTTTTATTTTGAGTAAAACTTGTTTTTTGCAATTGCTTCAGCCCAATAGTACAGAGGAACTTTAGCGGCGCTTAGCATTGTTTGAGTAGCCTCAACAGGAGTACGATTCCGTCTTTTGACAATGCCGTTTTGTTCAGGTGTTTCGAGGAGTGATGTTCTTTTTCTATGTTACGCCTGTGTCTGTGATCCTCTTTTGCAAAGTATTATGAAGAGTTTTTATTCATAAATTTGGGCCTTTGTCAGTTTGAATTGTTCTACTTGAGCATGAAAGTCCTCTTGGACAGTGTAAGGAAAATCAAGTAGACTTTAGGTGTTTTGTTTTGGACTCTCAGAAGTGAGTCCTAGTATATATGGAGTTGCATCATAATTACGAGAAAATAATTTCTTTCCATTTATACTTTCTACCCGCTATGGGACACATAAGTCCATGTGTAAAAGTGAGTGGCTGTAACCTTCTTTTTGGAGGCTCGAGTAGTTTTGTGTAAAAAGACTTTCGTTTGGCTTTCCCAACTCACAGAGAGAATAAAGCTGATCTTTGACAAATTTTAACTTTGAAGGCCATACACAATATCAATTTTTTCTAATGCAAAGTGTTGGTCTGTCGATGTTTAGATGGGAAAGACGACGATGCCATAACCATGCTTGTGACGATGAAGATTTAGCCATTAAGCAAATTAGATTGGGAGTGGATGTGTCTTGAAGAGTGATGGAATAAAATCCGTTGCCTACGAAGAGCCTTAACTTTGGTCGTGAGTAGATCAGTTACCTTTTAAATCAACAGCATTTGTAACACTATAGATTCCGAAAAAGTCACAAATTCCAAATCCGCATCATAGAAGAATTGTCCAACGGTGAATAAATTATGACTTCAGCCTTCGACGTAATAACCCTCTTGATAGTTAATTTTTCCATTGAACCAGATCTCCATAACAAGATCGGTGCATGCAATTTGATCATTTCAAGCTTTCACCGTGCCCAGTAATTTCTCCACACAATTAGTTAGAGCTTGAGATTTTCCCGTCAATGTGCTTTTGAAGCACCCAGAGTCGACGATGAATGAATTATCTTACTGAGCTGCAAAAGAATTAGAAGAAAATGGAGTATTTGACAGATTAGAACACCTAGGAGTCATAGGTTCTAAAATATTAGCAGTTCTAGATGCATTTCCTAGAGGCATACTAACATTTGCGTTGACATTTCCTTTGGGGAATTTGGTATAAATTATGTATCCAGAGGGTGTAAATTAGGGTACCATCCAAATTTGCATGTCTTACTAACTTGCTCATATAGCTTCCTAATTATGCTTCTAGGTTTCTTGACAGTGGATTCTGTGGCAACTGTTTTCTTATGGGATGTTGCAACAGATTGGTTCACATTTCGCTTGGGTTCTCTAGTACTAATAGGTACAACAATTGGTTGTCTAGTCTGAATCAAGCTTTTATTTAATATAATGAAAGAACATAATATCATGATTGTCATTTAGCATACATTTTCCACAATTAACATAAACAAAGTTTACATTTGAGGTCTTAGCATTCAAACTGTCATTACATGCAGTTACAGATGTTTTATTATTTGAAAACTTAAAATTCCTATGGTGGTCTTCTACTTCTTGCTTTTCCTTGGATATTGTTTAGGCTGGGACTCTATCTCCCATTTGATGCTGCTTACGCTGTGGTTGCTAACACTGTTGTGGGATTATCATGTAGAGAAAGACACGCTTTTGGTTAGTTTCCTATGTCTTGATGGCAATTGTGGTTGTCTAGTTTGATTAGGCTTTGTGTGCACTTGATGCATTCTTAGAACAATTGCATTTTTTTGTTCTTAATTAACTTTACTATTTGAGGTAAAATCTGAGGCAGCGACTGGTTTTGAAAAAGTCATTGCGACACATTATTTGTTGAGTATACTGACTTTGCTTTGAGAAATCTGTCTTTGCAAGGATCTGAAAAGTATCCGGTGTTACCTAAGAATTGATTGTCCTTTGACTTTTAATAAAAGCTTTAGGTGTGTCGAATAACTGATGTTTTTCAAACTTAGGTTCACAGATTTTCTTTGTCATTTTTTCAATGCGTTTCTTCAACTCATTTTTGCATTCCTTTATCTTGTAATTGAGCTTTCAAGTCTGAATTTCAAAATTATTGTTCACGTTCTGTATAGGAAATCATGTTGACTGATTTTCTTTAAAAGCTTTGTCATTTTTTATCTGTTCCTGACATTGTTGTAAAGCAATTTTAAGATTAATCGCATGTTTCTGAAGTGCTTCAAAACTCTTTGATGTTGTTTTACTTTTTGAAAGCTCTTTTTCAAGACATTCACATTTGACAACTTGGTCTACACAATCACATTGTAAATCAGTGAATTCATTGATGAGTGTATACTCACTCTTGTATAGACATTCATGTGATCTGCTAATTAATATTTCTCTAGAAAGTTCGGTCATTTCATTCCAAAAACTATGTTTTTTGGTTTCTAGTTGAGATTTGAGAGGAAGTCTACTTATGTTCATGAGAATTAAAGTATCTCAAGTCAGCAAACCATTTCGTCTTTTCAAACACAAGTGAAATTTTTCTAAATCAGCATTGATTCTTCGAATTTGGGACAAAAATTTTCTTCGATTGTATTTTGAATGAATGGATCTATGTGACCAAAATATGTTCTTTTAGCGATTGTTTGTTCTGACAACATTATACTCCATCAAAAATCATGTTAACTAATTTTCTAATTTGATAAAGTTCTTTAGAACTTTTACATTTTTTTGATCCTACGAAGGATTCATCATTGTTTTTCTAACAAAGTTGTTTGTTTATTAAAAGACTCTTTTGAATTTTCATTCTTGACAGGTGTATGACTCATTTTTGACCTTTTTGAAAAATATCGTTGTTCAGGCGACTTTTCACGTTGTGAGATGAACAAATCATAAAGATTATTCAATTTTTCATAATCAAAAGGTCTGATTAAATCGCTTAATTTTGATCGACTTTCTTGGGCAAGACGAATCGTTTCGTCATATTCAGGAGCTAACATTAAAGCAAGATTATCATTATAGCAACCTATATCATACAGACGAGGATTCGCTCTTTGAGATTTCTTGAGGAACTCCAGGCTTTAACCCAAAAATAATTTTTACAATTTCGATTATGCTTATTCATTGTTTAAATGATTTTGACCATTTTGTAAACAATTTTCTAAAAGCTTTGACCTTATTTTTAAAGCATCATGACTTTTAATTTCTTTTGTCCTTACGAGTTTTGTAAAACTTAATCTGATAGACCTCTTTTTCTTGTGACATTTGGAGATGGTTTCTGTGTGTAAAAACTCCTTTTTATTTCTGAAATCGGTTTGATATAAATGTTTTCTTGCGAGTATATTCAGTAAATGACTTCTCGATTCCATGTTTGTATGAACATTTAAATCCCCTTTAGCTTTTGCACAATCAATTGCCACCTTTGACGCATAATTCACATCATGATACTTATCTAGTTCCGATTGGAACCTTTTAAGATCTTTGAACATCAACTGATTAGTCTTAGACAGTTCATTATTTGCTTCTTTGAAATGGTTATTTGATGATTCTAAACTTTTATTCTTGGTTTTGAAATCCTCATTTTCACCTTTCAATTTATCAACTAAAGCCTTGTGTGATGATTCCAAAAATTTATTACGGTTTTTGCTGTCATCAATTTCACATTTTAGTTTATCAATTAAATAAGCAAGCAAATCACGTTCTTAAGCAAGGTCATCAGCATCATCCGGGTCATCCTGTTCTCTATCATAACACATATCCAATGAATCAATAGTGATGTTAGTGTCACCTTGTTCCTTTAGATATGCGTCAGTAACAGATTCAGGTTGCTCAGGATTTTCATTTTCAATGGCAAACACATTATAGTTATCATGATTATTTTGTACCTTTTGCAATGGCTCGGATACCACATGTTATCCCACTAAAAATCCATACACAACTTGAATAAGTAAACCCAAATAAGCTATATAAGCCGAAATTAATAAGAAGAAAAGAGAGAAAATAGAATGGTGGAATATTATATTAGAAGAGAGAGTTTGGTGAGTTATACATACAACAAATGACAACCAACGCCATCTCCATGTGTGAAGAGGGTTTCTTTTATACCCTTGACCTATTACTTGGCACTTGGGCTTTCTTAATGGGCCGGGCTTGGCTTAACTTAGGTTTTGAACCCGAAACATAGACAATATTATATTACAATCTAAACCCGTTAATACCCGACTAGCCTATTACATTACAAGACATATTTGACTTTATAAGACCGATAACTTTCTTGTTTGACTTAATAAAATTAAGGCTAACAGTTGTATTGAATAGATTCAAGACAACTATGCTAGAAACTTTGTTGATACTAAAGAGTATGCGGAATCTACTCTTTAATACTTA
>BQNB010123547.1:2276-20079 GCA_026074375.1 Tanacetum coccineum
CGTGTATTTAATAAATATATTACATTTAATATAATTATTAATTCGTTAACTCTTTACGTATTGTGTGCAATCCCATGGTCTCGAGTTCTATCCTAACACACGACTATTAATTTATCGTCCATAAACTAAAAGCAGTTACTTTCATCATGATCAAGTAACAACATGAAAAATGGACAATAATCGATGTTTGACAAGCACTCATCTTTTCAGAAGGCCATCATTAGTTTATAAATCTTATATATGATATATGACATTTAAGGAATGTACTTCTGAGCCATAATGTGCTTTGAACATGAGCAAAAAGGCACATAAAGATTGTAGTATGGGTCAATCTATAAACACATCAGAAGTGAAAAAGGACAAAAAGATTTGGTGGATGAACTTGCGGAAGACTACATGAAAGAACTAGAGCATGCAAAACAAGACAAGCCCAATTAAACGTGAATAATGAAGCAAAATTTGGGTCATCGCGTCACGATAAAGTTGGTTGCGAGTATGTGTCAAACACTATGGTTAAAAAGAAAGTGATGCAGGGGCACTATCGCAATGTTAACTTGGTTGAATATCTTGAGTTTTAATCAAGTTATTTGGTTTTCTTTTTTTTATATTCTTTTCTTGTGTGATAATAAACTTTGATTAGGAAACTATATTCTTAATCAATTATGTGTTTAGAAAATAGAAAAGTAATATTCAATCTTTTTACGTTGATTCTACTTGTCCTATAAATATAGGGTTTTTTCTTTGTATTGAGATATCTTGTGAGTTTTGATAATAAATAAAGCATTTGCTTTGATCAAGAGAATTTCTCGTCTTGAGAATTTCTGATTAGTTCTTGTGTTGTGTGGTTTGTTCTTATCAATATGCATTATTTGGCATCAGAGCCTTTAGGTGATCATGGCCACACGTGGTAGAAAGAAAGCTATTGCGAAACCAGTAGCACCACCTGCTCGTGATCCTCGTGATGTAGAGACGATTGAAAGGCTACAACAGCGGATCCAAAAACTCGAGTTCCAGCAGTTACAGCAGGACTCGCATGTAGAAGAGACGAAAACTGACTCTAACGTCTTGGACGATGGGTCAGAGGACGTCAATCCTTTTGGCGGAAGAAACCCTTTGTTGACAAAGGAAACCGAATCAGAACCTATTATATAGGATATAGGGGATGAGGAAGAGGAGTATCCATTTGTTAACGACTAAGTTTTAAAGAAGAACCTATCATGTTTTTGAAAGATGAATCGTGTCCTGTTCATGACACCGATAATGAAGAAGAAGAAATTATTAGGAAAGGAAGTTATGGTATTGTCGGTTTTGCTATTGATACTCACACCGGAGAAAAGGTTGCAATTAAGAAGATTAATGATGTTTTTGAGCATGTCTCTGACGCCACTAGAATTCTTCGAGAAATTAAGCTTCTGCGGTTGCTTAAGCATCCTGATATTGTAGAAATTAAACATATTATGCTTCCTCCTTCAAGAAGAGAGTTTAAGGATATTTATGTTGTCTTTGAATTGATGGAATCTGACCTTCACCAAGTTATCAAGGCTAAGGATGATTTTTCGCCTCAACATTATCAATTTTTCTTGTACCAGCTTCTTCGTGGCCCAAAATATAGTCATACACCAAATGTGTTTCATCGAGATTTGAAACCAAAAAATATTCTTGTTAATTCTGACTATAACTTAAAGATTTATGATTTTGGGCTTGCTCGTGTTTCATTTAATGATGCACCATCAACCATATTCTAGACGGATTATGTTGCGACTCGTTGGTATCGTGCTCCTGAACTTTGTGGCTTGTTTTTCTCTAAATATACTCCTAGCATTGATATATGGGGGATTGGATGCATATTTGCTGATTTGCTTACAGGGAGACCATTATTCCCTAGAAAGAATGTTGTGTGCCAGTTGGATATAATGACTGATCTGCTTGGCACTCCTTCCTCTGAAGCTCTTATGAGGATACATAATGAAAAAGCCAGAAGGTACCTAAGTAACATGCGCAAGAAACCAGAAATTCCGTTCACATAAATTTCCCAATATAAATCCTTTGGCTCTTCGTTTATTGGAACGCCTTCATTTGATCCAAAAGATCAACCATCAGCTGAAGATGCACTAGTAGATCCTTACTTTCAAGGTTTGGCCAATGTGAAGCGAGAACCTTCAACATGTGCCATATCAAAGCTTGAGTCTGAGTTTGAGAGAAAGAAATTGGCAAATGATGATGTTAGAGAGATTTTAGAGTATCATCTGTGGATGCGTCAGGAATATTTACGGGGTGGAGAACAAACTAGCTTCATGCACCCGAGTGGTGTGCATCGTTTTAAGCGACAATTCGCACATCTCGAGGATAATTATAGTAGTTACGGGAGAAGTAGCACACCGCTACTGCAACAGAAGCATGCTTCACTGCCTAGAGAAAGAGTTCCTGCATCTAAGGTGGAAACATCTGCCCTACAAGGAAACGATACTGAGAAGACGACTAAAACATTAGCTGGTCACGACAGTGGTATGATCGTATTTAAGCTCGAAAGAGAAAGACCCGCCTATTTTGTAAGCGGTGATTCTATGTTCTATGTTAAAGATCGTTTCTTGAAATTCTATGACTTTTCAACTCAAAAAGAAACACAAGTGATGCCAATTGGACGCCCAGGGTCCACATCCTTGAATCAGGGTCCACAAACTCTTTCATATAGTCCTACAGAAAATGCAGTCCTTATATGTTCAGATGTCGATGGTGGGTCTTATGAGTTATATATTGTACCTAAAGATAGCATCAACAGAGGTGACACAATCCAAGATGCAAAAAAGGCTCAGAAGGATCATAATCGGTTTGCTGTTCTTGACAAAACCACTAATCAAGTACTAGTAAAGAACCTAAAGAACGAGATTGTTAAAAAAAGTGGTCTTCCAATCGCTACTGATTCTATTTTTTATGCTGGAACCGGTAATTTTCTATGTAGGGTTGAAAATCGGGTGGTAATTTTTGATCTTCAGCAAAGACTTGTTTTAGGTAGCCTTCAAACACCTTTTGTGAAGTATATTGTCTGGTCAAATGACATGGAAACCGTGGCTTTACTGAGTAAGCATGCTATAGTTATTGCTAGCAAAAAGCTCGACCACTGATGCACCCTTCATGAAACAATTCGTGTCAAAGGTGGGGCCTGGGACGATAACAGCGTTTTTATCTTTACTAACCTGAACCACATCAAGTATTGCCTACCCAATGGAGATAATGGAATAATAAAGACTCTTGATGTCCCTGTATACATCACAAAGGTCTTGGGTAATAGAATTTTGGGCTAATGACTTGAAAATGTATTCAACTTGTCATTTTTTGTTATTGTATGTAGCCATCTTTTTTTTTGTTATTGTATGTATCCAACTTGAAAATTCGACCTATTATATGTAGTCTGTTACCTCTCATTTGCAACGTGAGTCCATTTAACTAACGAACAGTTGCAACGTTAGTCCTTTATGCTAACGACTGTTTGCAATTAACTCAAAATTCAGTTATGTTACAAAAATATATTTTCAAGTTATTTTAAAATTTATACACGTTTTTACACACATTTTATACATGGTTTATACACGTTTTTTATTTCGGTTTCAGTTTACGAGCAATAATAAAAAGAATTAAAAAAAATTAATAAATTTAATTTTTTTTTATTATTGCTCGTAAACTGAAACCGAAATGAAATACAGAAAAACTTGGGAAAATGCTTAAGATTGCTGAAGTTAAGAATGATGTCATGGGTCAGTTTCATAATGCTCTTTATTTGGGTAACATTCAAGAACGTGTTACTATTTTAGAAAATGCTGGTCATTTGCATCTTGCTTATGTTACTGCTTCTACTCATGGGTTGCATGACATTGCTGATCGAATTGCGGAAAAATTGGGTGGAAATCTTCCGATATTGCCGAAAGGTAAAGTACCATCACTTTTAATGCCGCCAGTTCCCGTCACGCGCGGTGGCGATTGGCCGCTTTTGAGGGTTATGAAAGGAATATTTGAAGGTGGTCTTGAAAATAAAGGTGTCATCGATGAGGATGAAGAAGGCGATGATGCTGATTGGGGTGAAGAAATGGATTTAGATAATGTTAACGGTTTCGAGAATCAGGATACTCAAGAAATACCGGAAGATGGTGAAGTTAATGAAGAAAACGAAGAGGAAGGAGGGTGGGATCTTGAAGATTTGGAAATTCCGGATACCGAAACACCAAGAGCTCCAAGAAGCTCCGGTGCATCAGTTTTTGTGGCCCCCACTCTGGGAGTTCCTATTACCCAACTTTGGATTCAAAGATCTTCATTAGCAGCCGAGCATGTAGCAGCTGGCAATTTTGATACGGCTATGCGGTTATTGAACCGACAACTGGGTATTAAAAACTTTGCCCCTTTGAGATCCTTGTTCATTGATCTTCATTTCGGGAGCTTTTCTTATCTGCGTGCTTTCTCGTCTGTGCCCGTATTGTCGACTCCCATTGAAAGGGAAGTAACCGATTCTGCTTCGAGGGGCCCACCTGCTCTTGTTTTCAAGTTTTCACAACTAGACGAGAAACTAAGAACGGGTTATAAAGCCACAACAGCTGGAAGATTCGCTGAAGCCCTTAGGATATTTTTAAATATCCTCCACACGATTCCTCTTATTGTGGTTGAGTCGAGACGAGAGGTTGATGAAGTCAAGGAACTGATTTTAATAGTGAAAGAGTACGTTTTGGGTCTACAAATGGAGCTAAGAAGAAAAGAATTAAACGACAATCCTATTCGTCAACAAGAGCTTGCTGCTTATTTCACTCACTGCAATCTTCAACTTGCGCATATGAGGCTCGCGCTGTTAAATGCCATGAAGTTATCTTACAATGCAAGGAACCTTAATACAGCTGCTAATTTTGCTAGAAGGTTTTTGGAGACTAATCCCGCAAATGAGAGCCAAGCAAGGGCAGCAAGACAAGTTCTACAAGCAGCAGAAAAGAATCTGACGGATACATCGGAACTAAATTATGATTTCAGAAATCCGTTTGTGATTTGTGGGGCAACTTATGTTCCTATTTATCATGGTCAGAAAAAGGTCTTGTGCCCATTTTGTAGCTCTAACTTTTTACCAAGTCAAGAGGGGAAGCTGTGTAGCGTTTGTGATCTTTCAGTGGTGGGAATTGATGCTTCGGGTTTGTTATGTTCTCCCTCACAAGTGAGATGATTTGATACTGGCGTTTTATTCTCCCTTGGCAGTGCAATCATCCATCTGGTATAAGGTAACAACTTTCTTTGCTAGTAGAATAGGCTCTGTTATGATGGTTGGTCAAAACTGTTTCGGATTTTCTTTCATTTGTAAATGATAATGTGGATTATAATGTTTATGCTGGTGATGAAGAAGAATCTTAAAAAAGAGAGCTTTGTAGAGATATTTTTAAATTATAGGAGCCCATTTAAGTGTTAAAGATAGAAAAATGATATTTTGTGTACTTTATGTTTTCATTGATTGTTTTGCAATTTTATTAGCTAAAAGCCATGTACTTAGAAATAATGACAGCTCAATAACCAAGAGGTCAATTCAGCCAAATAAACATTCACTTCTAATGATGATTTTGCGACTTAGTCTGCATTATTTTATGAATGATAATTAGCTTACTTTTGTTATTTTTTCCAATCTGGTTGATGCAGATAAGCAAAAGATAGTCCAGTTCTTCAAAGACGCTCTTATAGATTTTTGTTGGAAGTGTGGATGTGTAAGCAAAGATACTGACGCCTTTGGTTGCACTTGATTTACTTTTCAAATTGTGTTTTAGTTATGGTAATTCAAGATTTTGTTTGCCAAGGTACTCTATATAGACATAATTTTTTTATTTATGATCATAAGATGAATTTGATCTTTATATTATTAGCTGATGTAAGCAGAAGTACTTTTTGAGATAATATTTATAATTGTATTATGTCATTAGATCCATTACATTTGATTTCGCTATATTATATTATATTATATCAACTCTATACTAATCCACAAACATTTGACCACACTATTCATCTACAGTGCCAAGTTTGACTTGGGCTATACTTTGGCCCGGCCCAAGTTTTTTTTTTTAAAGTTTAGTCCAACATCTAGCCTAACTTTTTTTTCCCTTTTTCCGCATAGTTACTTTTCATCGGCAAAAAAAAAAAACTTTATAATCCCTCCCACCCCCACTTCTTTCGTTAAAAATAAGAAGGAAAAAAAAATTTACGAGATGTGCTTTTATTTTTAACTATTTACAACTTTCTATCGGCCTGGGTCAAAAAAAAATGTCCTTTATTAAAAACACTATTCATCTACAGTGCCAAGTTTGACTTGGGCTATACTTTGGCCCGGTCCAAGTCTTATTTTTTTTTAAAGTTTAGTCCAACGTTCAGCCCAACTTTTTTTTTGGGCTCTACTTTGGCCCGGCCCAAGTAGTTTTTTTTTTTAAAGTTTAGTCCAACATCTAGCCTAACTTTTTTCCCTTTTTCCGCATGGTTACTTTTCATCGGCCCAAAAAAAAAACTTTATAATCCCTCTCACCCCCACTTCTTTCGCTAAAAATAAGAAGGAAATTTTTTTTTACGAGACGTGCTTTTATTTTTAACTATTTACAACTTTCTATCGGCCTGGGTCAAAAAACAAATTGTCCTTTATTAAAAAAAACCCTATTAACTACAATGGCGTGATGTTACGAGACCGAAAAAATAAATCCGCACAAAATACAATAAGAAAGAAAAAATACGCCGCAGTAACGCGCGATTATCATTTAATATGAGGAAAAAAACTATTAAAAATGAGACCGAAAAAATAAAACCAAACAAAAAAAAAGCCCCGCAACAACGCGCGAAAAATTAATGCCCGCAGCAACGCGCGGGTAATCTTGCTTGTTTATTATACAATATACTAAACATGAAAATGCTATTTCGTCTTTTAGTGCATATGATTTTGGGCCAAAATCATAAGCCCACTACCGGCCCACCACTAGGCCAATGTAAAAAAAACCTTCCGGCGCACCAAAATTAAATAAATAAGAAAACTTACAAAACGACCCCTCAACCTTTAACCATTTACGACTTTTTTATATAATAAACTTATTTGCCAAATATATAGCGCATATCTACCGACACATTCAGATAAAAAAATATCATCAGAAAGATATTCGAATTGCGAACGAAACGAGCCAAATATTGCAATGCTTCTGACGTACGCACAATTCTATAGAAAAATGTTGGAGTGTAATATAAATAGGAAAAAAAAGAGAATTTCCAAACCGGCCCCTCAACTTTTAACTATTTACGACTTATTTATATAATAAACTTTATTTATCAAATATATAACACATATCTACCGACTCATTCAGATCAAAAAAAAAAATTATCAGAAAGATCTTCCAATTGTGAACAAAACGAGCTCAGTATTATAATTCTTCCAACATACGCACGATTTTATAAAAATGTTGAAGTTTAATATAAATAGAAAAAAATTACATACGTATCCTCAACTTTTAACTATTTACGACTTTTGTTAACCAAATATTTTGCTAACCAAATAAGTAAAACATAATATACTCGGCCCAACGACAAATACTCATTCAAATTCCGTGATGGTTAAAAAAATGCTAAGTGAAATAAAATACATATGTTGCATACAAGTCAGCCCCGCCACAATGCGCGAACACATTCCCACTTAATATTCATTTGAAATCGATTCGGAAAAAAAATATCCCGCAGCAACGCACGACCAATTTCTACTACTTGTATATTAAACATAATAATATTTTCAGTCATCTTTCTTGTTTTAGTTAGACTATGATTTATCTTGGTGTATAGAATCAGCATAGGACCATGAGTTATATCTTATCTTTGAAGTTTATTCTTAGTTTCTGTAACATGATTCTATCTACTAGAAGGCGTCACGCCAATAAACCCTTAGCGGCTTAGCTGTTGGTCCTGTGGTCCAAAGTTACATGGTTATAGGTTCCAACTTTTTCACACCATCTATAACTCAAACTTACGTTTTGGTATCTTAACTCAAACATGCGCGAAAAGAAACGGGAGGTGGACCATTTTTACAAAGTGGAATGTTTGCAGTTTGATTCCCAACTGGCTTTAATCCTATTCTCGAATATGTTCTTGATCTCCACCTTACCCGAAATACAATGTTAGGCCCCATTTTTAATTTTTCAAAAGAGTGGTAACAGTATTAGTTGGTCATTTGTTTTCAAAATAATACTTCGTATCATTTATATACTTCAAATGTATGATACTTATTTTTTTTTCGAACTAGAAAACCTCAATATTGTATTCATGTCATCTTCTGGTTTGGGACAGAACAGGTGATAAACCGGAATCAGACCAGTCCTAAACCAGCTTTAGATCGTTCCATTATTATTTGTTAGGATTTGGTTCTGGCGATGCACACCCGTGCATAGGAAGACCAGCCAAAATGGTTGATGGCTCTACTTTTAGTTGTCTAGATCCCAAATTGGTTGTTGCTTCTTAAAGAAAAACTTCCATAATACAGTAGTCAGTAGGTGGGCATATCCTATGGTTGGACTGTATCATTAAGAAAACATGCTCTGCAACTTGTCAGACCTTTGTAGCACACTACTCCATAATTTTACTCTCGCCAAAACTTAATAACTGACAAAATATTCTTGTGTATATGCATGCTCATTCTACTTCCAATACAAGACTCCTAATTGGATTTTAGATGGGGGACAGAGTACACCTTAAGATACACCCTGTTTATCATATTGTTAAAGGTGGTGAGGTGGGGTCAGTCTAGTTGTAAATACTCAATACTAACAGTTTGGCCTTTATAAATTGAGAACTTGAATACACACCAACATCTACAGTATATGAGTATATGCTACATTTGAATCAGATATGAAGATACTATGTGGAATATACTTGTGCGTTCTTTTCGTTATTTTCATAACATCAGCGTTTTATACTGTAAACGCTGAAGAAAAGGTGCTTAATGCTAGTTCTTTGGAGTCTTCTAGAGGTGAAGGAAATAAAGCTTTACGGAACAAGACTACCAATAGTGTTGTAATTAACAACAAAGGAAAAGACAGTGGTAGTGGTGGTTATGGGTGGGGGTTTGGTTGGGGATGGGGCGCTGGAGGTGGAGGTGGTGGCGGTGGGGGCGGTGGTAGAGGTGGAGGCAAAGCAGGAAGAGGCGGTGGTGGTGGTGGCGGTGGAGGAGGAGGCGGCGGCAGTGGTGGTGGTGGATGGTGGAGATGGGGGTGTCAGAAGCACCCTAAAAAGAGAGGTGGTAGACATAGTGATCGCCACTATGTTCGACATGGTGAGCATAGAGACTTTAGTCCAATGGGAGAAAATTATTATGTGATCGGTGAGTTTGCACAATGCATGGGAGAAGGGCAGTGTAAAGGTATGAAATTGGATTGCCCGCTTCATTGTGGCGGTCCTTGTTTCTACGACTGCACTTATATGTGTAAACCTCATTGTCGCAAACACCATTAACAGCCTCCTTGTTCCGTTTAAGTTTGATTTTCCTCCAACTGGATTGCAAGTTTTGCAGAAGTGGTTTCAGTGTTTTGCTATCTTCGGATTTCGTTAATCGGTTTTAAAGTTTGTGTGGTTAAGTTGGCTTATGAGCATTGCTTCTTGTTATGATTTTAGCTTATCGTAGATGTTAGTATTGATTTGAGCTTGTTGTTTTACCAAATGGTACATGTTCTTGATGTAAAAAATGTGTTTTCACAAAATGTACATTGTATGTTTGGTGCCTAGAACTTTTGTTGATTACCTATTTTTGCAAAAGATATAGTTAAATTTGAGCTTGTTATTGATAATTTTTAATCTATCTTTTAATTACAACCTTAAAAGCATCTTCAGTTTTTACTAGGATATAATTTCACAATTTGAAATATATGGACACTATGAACATTTTCTACAAAAAAGCTTTCTTGTGTAGAAAACCCAATAGCAAAGGTTTTTGGCCTCACACGTAAAGTTTAGATTAGTTACCATTTTAATGCAACCTTTTTGTGTGTAACCTTTTTATTAAAGTAATCTTAAGTAGGGCTGAGCAAATAGCCCGGGGGACCGGACCGGACCGGAAAACCGGACCGAACCGGACCGACCGGACCGCGGTCCGGTCCACGGTCCGGGGTTTTGGACCAATTCGGTCTTCGGTCCGGTCCGGTCCGACCAAAAACCCGAGATTAAGCCTTATAGAACCGGACCGGACCGAGGACCGAACCGGACCGGACCGACCCGGACCGGACCGTACCATTTCGGTCCGGTCTACGGTCCGGCTTTTTAGAGGGTTTCGGTCTCGGTCCGGTCCGGTCCTAGCCGGTCCGGTCCGGTTTTGGACCGTTGCTCACCCCTAATCTTAAGGACCTTTTAATGGTACTTTTTCAAAGGAGGAATTTATTCCCTTTTTCTTCTTTTTGAAAAATGTCTAGAATTGCTTTGATAGGTACTTCACTTGCAATAAAAACTGCTAAAAGTAATTAAAATCGAAACAAACATGTAGTGATCACCTATTTTTCAAATGGTCTTATAATGATCACCTATTTTTAATGTTGACATAGAACCTTACATTGATAAAATGGAAGAAATATTGCAAACTTTTCAAATGGTTTTATAATGATCACCTATTTTAATTTATAATTTTCATGTCAAAAATGCATTATGCACAATGAAATGTAAAGTTATGCAACTTATGAGTTTATTTGTGTTTCAGCTTATATTCAGTACGTCTCAATTTTCTATTTTCTTTTGAGACTCGCAGATTTATTTAAGTTTGCTATACTATGTTAAACTTAATAAGCTCATGAGTATTAAAATAAACAAGGTTTTTAGCCCGCGCTTCGCTGCGGAGCGCGGGGCTATTTTTTTTCCTAGTTGAAAAGAGCAAACGACATTGAGCCGAAAGTAGATTCATGTGTGTTCGCTCCACGAAACTATAACAGAATCTGGAAAATGATTCAATTTAAGTGAAACTATTTTGAGATATGTTCAAATTTACCAACCACAACTTGTTCAAAGAAAGGAATGCAAGGTGATGAAAGATTCATCTTGTTATCGAACTGCTTCAAGCACTTTGTTACAAACTTTGACACTTTTAGCTTTGCAACTATTCTTTTCCTTAACACCTTACTGAGAATATCTGCGTTTACAGACCTCAGGAACTTCTTCAAATTTTAAGCCTCGACTGGTAAAAAAGACCATTTCGTGGTATAGTACATTTGCAATCTCCAATACAGTCCGTGATTCGTCTTCATTCTTCTCAGTGTTATGCAAAACTTACTCGCTTCTTCACTGCAGAAAAACAACAAAGGAACTGTTATTATAGTCGAGCTCAAAACTTTAACTACAGGGTTGCAAGAAAAATGAACATGGTTAACAATTTTGCAGGGCCTCACCTGAGAATTTCCTTCACTACAATATATATAAAAAACATTCAGTGACAGAAAAAAATAAAGTTGCATACTAAAACACTTATGCTAAACAGCTACTAACTTCACTTTTGGTTTTTTATATGCATATGGTAGATATGAGCAAATGTAGGCTGCTATAAAATCTATTCCAAAAAGCAATGTTTTAAAACCCGGTTTTTTAATCGACCTGGTTTAATCACCGGTTCATCGGGTCACCGGTTCAACCGGTTGAACCGCCGGGTCGAACCGGTTGAACCGCCGGGTCGAACCGGTTTTATACATATGTATACTTTTTTCTATATTTAATATGTAAAGTTGTGTAATTTCATAATTTATTCGATTTATTTTCTTCATTCGATTGAAACCGATGAAAAATATTAAGACTCTACCGATAAGCTTTATTTTAAGTTCTATTTCTATTATAATATAGCAAATATTTGCAACAACAATTAATATAAATCTAAGTTATAACAATCTATATTAAAACTTAGTTGGTGTTTATAAGTTAGTTTATAACTTTAATTTACTCATTTATAAGATTTTAACTAACAATAGTCCTCATCACTTCAATTTATCCATTAAAATTAGAAAAATCCTTGAGAAAAAAAGATTTTGTTATATTTTTTTGATAAAAAGTCATGACCCGGCCGGGTTTATCAAACCGGGTCGACCCGGGTCAACGAAAAACCGGCGGTTCAATCCGGTTCTCAAACAAGCAAAAACCCGGTCTCATCCGGACCGGTCTCTGAGCTGGTTCACGGTTCAACCGGTTGAACCGGCCGGGTCAACCCGGTTTTTAAAACATTGCCAAAAAGTAACTAAAACAGAGTTAGTAAAGTAGTTCATTACTTGTTACCCAGCAAGCTGTGCAACTGGAAGATTGTTACTTCTTCTTCAGAACTGAACGCACCTCGTTTGATACCAGACCGAAGATAGTTTGTCTACCTAAGCCGAAAACTTTTTCAACATCGCCGAAGACCTATCAGATATAGAAATGACACTTTTAGCCTTCAATGGCAAACTTGTTCCCAAGACTAAAGCTTACCATTTATAATGTATAATGTGGTAAAACAACCCTAAAATTATAAGAAATTTACTTGTCAAACTCAGATAGTTTTAGATATGATATAGGACTATTTGCAAGAGAATCAAGTTAAGAGGAAAAAAATCATCATATTTTATTCATCTAGCGTCGCTATCAGTTCACGTTTAACCTTGGATCAATCTTAACAGAGAAAATAATCAAAAAATGTGCAACAGAATAAGTAAAACAGTAAATTTGAAGGTTTGCTATAGGTTTTTACCAAGCATGTCACATGCCATTTTGACACTTTTTTGACATTTTGCACCTAAAGGTTCTTGACTGGATGCAGCATCATTAACCCAATACTCAAAATTCAGTCTACCATAACAGGACATCATACCCCTTTGTGGTCCAATCGGTTCAGGGAAAGGCTGTCTCTGTTAGGACCAATTTGGTATCTATTGTCATGTGGCACGTACAGACTTTGTTGTCAAATTTTAAGTGTTTTAGCGCTTGTCTTGAGGTCTGCTCAGAAACTTATTAAAAAAAATCAACTAAAGTAAAAGTCCCTCAATTCTACTAATATGAACACCCTCGATTAGGATTGTGTATATCAAAAACTAAAAACAACATTTTTAGTTGATGGTGTGCTTTCAGTTGATGGTGCCATTCCTAATGCAACTAATCCCTGATGCAAATTGAGGAGAACCCGAGGATGACCAGTGATGCTGTCGTTTCAAGTGAAAACTCTTTTCAGTAGCTGCTAGGAAATTAAGAAAACTGAGGATTATAAACAGTTTATTTAAACTCAAAGAAGGAAAAGTCTACATATGCAGTAATGAAACATATAACATTTTGATTTTTAAGAATCATCCCAAGCATAAAGAGCTTCTAATTCAGAAGTGAACTTGAGGCTACTGAAAATTCCCTGTTATTCAGAAACAAATAATCAAAAATTCATTTATTCTACTTATCGCATACAGAATTGGTTTGAATTCTAAAAGATTAGAAACTATATGCATTTCCCTTTACCTGCTTCCCAAGATACAGAAGACCCAAACCAAGAGGCAGTATCGGGTGAGTGGGTCACCCAAGTCTAACTCACTTTGATCCGTACATGCAAAAATTATGGCCTGTGCAACCTCCTCGTTACAGGAACCAACATATACCAAAGCTAGGGAAATCGTTGTGAAGGCAATAACATCTAGTGGTGCTTTTGGGTCTCCAATAACGGGAGTCAGTTTGTCCCGGATCTGAGAGATGGTTTAAAAGTATGAGTTGGGCGTATGTATAAGAAAAAGAAAATTTTTAGTTACAGAGGAATACTCTGGCAAACCTGTTCATTCTGAGAGCCGGCAGATGCAAGCCCAAGACCATTATTTATGGCACCAATTTTAACAGAAGGATCTTCTTTATCCAGATAATCAGCAAGAAGTGCCAAGGCCTGAAAACAACAGAAAATAATTTATTAATAAAACACCTAAACCTATGAAATTTTCATCAAATCTACAACTTCTAAAACATATATCTTCACAACTATTCCATGCAGATTTTCAATGACTGCCATCAAAAAATTATGTGATAAGACTACTGATGCAATAATTCTATCTATTCTTAAATTCCAAAGTTCTAATTTATGGTTCTTTGTGCATATCTGGAATAACATTTAGCTTCTCTTAGCGGTGTCTTACTTCCTGCCAAAAAACCTGCCACATTTCTATATAGTCACACGTTCTACTTTTTAAAATCTCAAAGCGACATCTATGTAGTCTGTTTTTTAGTTTAAAATGTTGTACGTCTTAAATCCTGGTTATCCTTTAATGCAACGCTGATTCTGAATCAACAACTTATTAATCTCTGATCATCATTCATCAATGAGCAATACATTTGACTTTTAAATTTCAAATATTCAAAATGAAGCACATATCTCTCTACTTCCATAAACAAAATTCCCTTCATAAATATCATTTCGTCGCTAATATGAACCTCAAAGAGGTATTGGAATTTTTCTAAGTGAAGACCCCAATTCAGCCTTCACGTGCATAGCTCAGTTGGTTCCGAAACTGAGAAATTTGCCAAAATGGGCAACACTTTCCAATATGAGTGCGAGCTCTCCTGAGCAAGCCCACATATTGTCCTTGGGTGGGACGTGTTAACTGATCAGCGTTGCGGGTTATCTAACATTTTACTAACCCCAAAACCCGAAATCGCTACAAAATACTACCAATTCAGGCTCAGTTCATACCAACTAACAACCATTAATATTCAAATCCATATACAAATAAATATCATAATCACTAAAAGACATAGCAAACTTAGACATGAATAACTTACATTGAAAATTAGCTCAAAATGCCGTAAGCTCCCACCTGACATCTCGACAGTTGGATTTTAAGATAACAACAGACCTGTTCATGTTAACCTGTCTATTACAGTTCATAAGAGCAAAAAAGATTAACCAAACACCGCATTTATGACAGCAGACAGCACGCACACACACCCAAGGTATTACATCAAAATCAGACAACCCATATTAACCAAAAACATTCCATCTTTATAATTTTCTAAAAAAACGGGTACATCATTTTTTAAGACACATAATTGTGCATCATTTCCTCGTTGCATAAAACGTTTGTAAATCATTTGGTTAGACTTTTCTAGCCTATTACTGGTTTTACGAGTACATTGCGTTTATTACAAAATAAGAAAACCAAATACTATTTCTTCTAATTAATAGTCCGGTGTTTGGCACTGTTTAGTTTTTTGGTTCTTTCTTCTAATCTACTCACTTCTTTTTAAGCAAAAACAGTTTTGTGTAACAAAATAAGCAATCGAAACAACATTTCCTAAAGTGATAATATTAAAGATAAAATACGAACCTGTCCTAAAAATCCCAAACTCTAATCGTCTCGTCTTTACTCCCCGTATAAAGCTTATCAGGCCTAACAGGTAATGCAATACCACTAACAACTTATCACATTATAATAACCACATAAGTATCATGCCAAAGTTGAAAATTTCCCAAAAGAATAATGCAGGTAAAATATGAGACCTCGCTTTCCGATTGCGTGACAAAAGAAAATAGGAATGGAAAGAACAAACGTGTACCTGCATCGTTGCTTAAAATACCTTAGGATGTGACCATAGAAAATGAGGCTCAGATTTACATATTCAGTAGCAGTGCCAAACACCCAACATGGCTGCAATCACACTCTCGGTGTGACTGCCGAGCCAAGATACAGGTGTGGATGAGCTACGCATAGTAAATGGTAAATTATCATCATCGCCTTAATTAGTAACAAAAATGTTATCAGCAGGCTCAGGCCTGTGAGCATGGAAGCGGGGGTTTCGATGATACAATTATACCTTATATTATTAACCATAAAGATCATTCCCCCGAGTTGCTTTTAATGCACTCATTAAACACCTCTGCCCGACCCGATTTCTTTTGTTGTTATTATACCCGGAGCATTTAAGAGAGTATACACGTATGGGGCTACGTGTTTATTCTCTCCCAAAAAACACCGTCCCCATCATCTCTCACACAAATAGATGAAACCATTTTATAAGGAGGCTCAAGCCAACTCTATCAGATTTCAACTTAGCGACAAAAGAGCACACCATAAGTTTCTAAACCCTCATAAGCAAAGATGAACCATGTTATCATCGATGAGATCTGATTTATTTAGAGAGAGAGCTGTATTTATTTGGTTTTCATTCATCGATTGTAGCACGTACCCCACGTACGTGGCAAGACGTGAGAGAGACAACCGGGCGAAAAAAATGGGACGGGGCAAAGTAGTTATTATTTGGAATATGGTTGTGGAGGTTGCTGAGGCGAGCGACCCTCGCACTCTACCATCCTTCCACTTCCCGCGACAGTCGTACTCGAAAAGCATGCATTAAAGCTATTTTAATATTAATCTAAAATAACATCCTACAAAGAAACCATACCATCAAAATTTTTGAAAAGCAACAACATCACACAATGGTTGCAAATTTCTTAGGCTCAGGGCCGCTATTGTGGGAACCACACAACCCACTGTATGTGGCTGCAACCATAGTGTAGCTGTGGTCACCCCGCCAAAATACAGGTGTTTGTAACCCGTGGCTCACAAAAACACAATGGTAGAATGTCATCACATCGCCTATTATTTATATCGAACTAGACATTATAAGTATATATTAAAACCCAAAAATTGTGTTGTGTGCCTATTTATTAACCTCCTTATAATCCCGAGCCATAAAACCGCAACCAAAGAGAAAGGTCAGCAAATACGTAACCCACCTTAATGGTAAAAACTTTCAGCACACACGAAAATACTGCAACCTGTTTCCAATCAAGCGACATAGTAACGCCTAACCATGATTCAATCGCCAAAAATCCAACGATGAGTATCTTAAAAAACCAACATTTGTGTTCTCATTCTGAGTATAAGGCACCCACCTAAACCACTCATCGTCACACACCGATCAACATCGCCACACACTATAAACAACGGCAACGAAGAGATCGGTGGCATCGAAGAGACTTTAGCGTAGGTGACATTCGTCACAGGTTAATTCATTATCGGCGAAGAGTACAATACGAAAACAACAACAAAACTGCCAATTACAGCAGCTGCTATGAATCCTGAGCCACGAATTCGTGGCTAAAGAGAAAGGTCAACTCACCATCGCTACAAAAACAATAATTTGCCCCGCCAATATGCGGATAACCTCGACTCTACACATTCTCTTAAGTACACAAACAGGTTAATGATTATCTGAATCCAAATTCATCACACCTAAAAAAATTAACCAAATCCAATCTTAATCATAAATAGAAACCCCAACAATTACAAAAAACATAAACCACATATAATTTTCTCACTTTCAAGTTACAGTAAGCTCATAAGTTAAAAGAGGCAGCAAGAGTAGCAATTAACAAATACCCGACAACACCAATTATCAAAGCTTATTAAACGCCAAATTCGTAGCTCCAAGAAATACAATTTTTAGAAAAAGTACCTGCTTTACTTGGAGTTTATCAAGCCCAAAAACAGCCAACAAATATCTAAATCTTGACAAGCCAATAAGCATTAGTTCAAACAAACGACCACCTAAGCTAACCAACATCACCAACCGACCACCAACGCCACCCACCATGAATGGCGGCAACGAAGAGATTAGCGGCATCGCTGGCGAAGTCAAAGAGATTGTAGGTGATCAGTGGAAAGAAGCTTCAACAAAGGTATCTTTATTCTTGCATAACCGAACCTGCCAAAATGAGAAAAAAACCCAATTCAGTACTCAAAATTAGAAAAGGAAAAAAAAGTTACACAAACCCAATTCAAAAAACCCTAAGTCTAGCACAAATTAAATACCCAAT
>BQNB010123548.1:0-10316 GCA_026074375.1 Tanacetum coccineum
TTTATATATTAAAGAGTTAACACCGTTAGGGTTTAGGGGACCATTTTTTGCAATTTGGTTTTCTTTAAGGGACTATTTTGGGAATTTTTGGGATTTGTCATTTTGTGTGTTGACTTTGGTTGACCAAGGGTTGACTTTGAAAGCATTCTCCCGGCTCTTGTATTCTCTTTCCTTTCCCGTGTCCGTGTTTGTCCGGTTTTGACCCTTTTCTTGTGATATTTGCATTATCCATACCTACACAATCACAAAGACAAAACAAGCAGTATACAAGCATTTTAAGCACAATTTTGTCTTTTTAGGGCCATTTTTGATATAAAACGGATATGTGTTTTCACACATATCAACAGCCAGTCATGGTAGTGTACTTCCTTCATTATTCTTGCCTCCACGAGTTTCCCAACTTCCTCTTGTATTGCCTGGTTTCTGTCAACCGCTTGCCCTCTTTTCTTTTGTCTAACCGGAGAACAACCCTCCCGCATGTTTAGGCGATCCTCCGTAATGTGTCTTGGGACGCTAGTCATATCCGCAGGCTTCCAAGCAAAAATGTCCAAGTTACGCTGGAGTAGTCCACACAACTTGTTGTGGCCTTCTTCGGTGAGGGTAGAACCAATCATTACTGTTTGTTCTGGATATTTCGGGTTTATTGCTACTTTGATTCTTTCTTCTATTATTGGCTTGGTAGCTAATGGGGCTCCTTCAGGTCCGGAGACCACCGCGTATTCCAGCGGAACCAACTTGCTACTCTTTAGGGTAATCACTTCTCCTTCTACTGGGATCTTTAGCATTACGTGGGCTGTTGACAGAACTGCTTGCAATTTTCTGACTCCTGGTCTTCCAATAATTCCATTGTACGGAGACGATGATCTTACAACCATGAAATTCATCCAAGCCGAAGCAGAGTGTTCTTCATCCCCAATCTTAACCAACAATTGTATTTGCCCTATTGGCCATATTATTTCACCACTGAATCTAATCAGAGGGGTAGTGGTTGGTATCAATTGTTTTTAAATTTCTGGACGGAGTCGGCTAAAGCAGTGCTCATACATAATTTCTGAGGCTGGTTCGCCATCCACATACATACGGTGTACACAGTGGCCTCCTATTTTCGTCTCTATGATCATCGGACCTTCCGTTCCTTCATCTTCCCATAGGGGTGGAAAAAAGACTTCTGGATTAGGAGAGAAACTCTATGTAATCCTTTGTCTAGCCACCCTTTCCCAGGGTTGGACCATTAGGATAGCTAACGCTTTATCCTTCCTAGAAGTTTCTCCTTTCTTTGCCACCTTAGGATGTTCCTTTCCATTTTTTTGTTCTAGTTCTTTAATCAAATGTGGCAGATTTCCTGCTTTTAGCATTTCCTCAATTTGCTTCTTCAGGTGCATACATTCGTCTGTGTTATGCCCTACTTCACCATGAAACTCGCAGAATTTTGCATGGTTCTGTTTCTCAACCGGGGTTGTCATCGGTGGCAGAGCTTTGAATTTTCCTTTGTCTAAAGCGAAAATTTCTTTGGGGGGGTTTTGTGAGTAAGGAAACCCGATCATGCTTCCTTTCCGACCTTTGTTGGTTTCGGAAACCTCTTTTTTTCAAAATTTGATTTTGTCTGCCTTCATGTTGTTTCCATGGTGGAAACGTTTTCTTCCGTTTGTGATTTGAGGCTGCCACCTCCCCCCGAGGAAAGATTTGGTAAGTCTTATCATTTCATCAACTGTTTTTGGGATTTTGTCATGGAGACGCTTGATGAGCTCAGGGTTTGTAATTCCATGCACGAATCTGAAGATTCTCATGCATTCTGAAGCCCCTTTGACATCCCTGCTTTCCAGTTTATATCTTTTCACAAAGTCTTTCGTAGACTCTCCCTCCCGCTGTTTGATGTTATGGATTTCTATGGGATCTTTAGTACATTTCTTCTGTTGGAGATAATTTTTCAAAAATACTTTCTTCAGATCATCATAACTATCTATTGATTCAGGCGGAAGGTCATCAAACCATACTATCGTGTTTTTCGTCAGCATAGAGTTAAACATGTGGCACCATGTTGGCATGACCCATCGTTCTGTTTTTGTTGCTGCCTGGAAGATTTTTAAATGATCCTCCGGATCTTCGCTTTCGTCATATATCTTGATATGGCTGGGCATCCTTGTTTTTGGGAAGTCGAAGTAACGGATTCTTGGTGTGAAAGGATCTACTTCTTCACATACCCATGGCTGGAACAAGTTATCCTCTTCCCTATAAGATTTCTTCTTCTTTGATCTTGACTTCTTGTGCCCGCCTTCGTTATCCTCACTTTCTGAGAGAGCTTTTGTGTATTTTGAATGGGAGTTCCGGCTGTAGCTGTCTGAGCGTGCGGACACACTCTTCCCCCTACTTCCTAGCCTTTTAAACTCGCCTCCTTCTTTCGACATCTGCCTTGGTGATCTTGACCGCTCACGTCTCATTCTTGAGAATACACTAGTTCTTGGGCTACGGGAGCGCCTAGATCTGTGTTTTTTTTCATGTTCCTTAGTGTCAATCATTTTTGACTCGGAGTACTGTGATGTTCTGGAACATCCTTCGAAGTTAAGCCATGATTTTAGTTCCTTTAGCTTTTCACTTTTTTTTCTCCCGGTTAAAATTCTCGGCCATGATTGCCAGCAGCTGATTGTAATTTTTGTCGTAATATTCTCGGAGGGATGCGTCGGACGCGGGCCCACCTCGATCTTGCGTAGCTGGCTCATTTCCTCTTCCAACCGTGTTCCGCACAACAGACGTGGGTTGCCTAGGATTGGTTCATTCATGATTGCTCATGGTGAGTATTTTTGTAGAACGCAGTTGTATTCTAGTCCTACGGATGACGCCAACTTGTTAGTACAAAATACGTAATGGGTTAAGTAGATGGATCCCGGAAGTGATTGGACTAGGCCCAAGGATGAGATCTTGTACTAAATCAAGTAATGGGATGATTTCCTGCACAACGAACGGTAAACCGTTAGTCTTACCGTGGGGACGGACCCCACGATTGGACTCCGGCGTAAGAGTAAGTAGACATATTTGTCAGAGAATGTCAGAGTATGTGTGTATGAAATGTGATCAGAAAATCATACCTTGTGGGGTGTCAGAGTACCCCTTTTTATAGGTGAGCCAAATATTAGGTTTTCTTAATATTTCGCCTATTTCTGTTAGTGGGCCGAAGTGGGACCCTTGTTGGGCAAGGATCCGCTTATAATCGTGTCTTGCGGATTTGGGCTTGTCTAGCAGTTTTCCGCTTGACTTGCGAAAGCGTCCTATGGAAACCTTCCGTCCGTCTTGTTTCTTCCGGACCGTAGCCAGTTGGTCTGGGCTTAGTTTTGGTCTATTGTGCTTTGTGATTGTCTTGTTCGGCTTGGGCCCATGTATAATTTATGTAATCCAGGCCCGGAGGCCTGTTACACGTATTATACGTCATCACTACTCTTCTTCTTCAACACTTTCGCTGTAGCAAGAGTGTTTCTTCATCTTCTTCCTTTTTTTTCTTAAACAATTTAGATTAAGGTATGCACTCATAAATTTCATCTATTTTGAAGGGTGTGCACTTATAAATATTTAGTGTATTTTGTGGTTACTTGTGAAAAATATCAAAAAAAATTATATTAGCAGTAACTTACATACACAGAGTATGTACGTGCATACCCTTTGTTCAAGCTAGATCCGCCCTGCTTCAAATTATAACTAAACAATTGTTCAAATAAAGAAAAATTATAACTAAACAAAATAACAATAAAAGAAATGATCTTCGATTAGTTAATAGGATAACAAGCAAATGAACCCGCGCGTTGCGCGGGGCTAATTTTTTCCCGAATAATTTTTTTTACGTTTCGGGGGGGTTTTTTTTTTGGCGATGCGTTATGCGGGGCTAATTTTTAATATTTTCGCGCCAACTTGTTAGTACAAAATACGTAATGGGTTAAGTAGATGGATCCGGGGAGTGGTTGGACCAGGCCCAAGAATGAGATCTTGTACTAAATCAAGTAATGAGACGATTCCCTGCACAACGAAAGGTAAACCGTTAGTCTTACCGTGGGGACGGACCCCACGATTGGACTCCGGCGTAAGAGTGAGTAGACATATTTGTCAGAGAATGTCAGAGTGTGTGTATGAAATGTGATGAGAAAATCATACCTTGTGGGGTGTCAGAGTACCCCTTTTTATAGGTGAATCAAATATTAAGTTTTTCTAATATTTCGCCTATTTATGTTAGTGGGACCCTTGTTGGGCAAGGATTCGCTTATAATCGTGTCTTGCGGATTTGGGCTTGTCTAGCAGTTTTCCACTTGACTTGCGGAAGCGTCCTATGGAAACCTTACGCCCGTTTTATTTCTTCCGGACCGTAGCCAGTTGGTCTGGACTTAGTTTTGGTCTATTGTGCTTTGTGATTGTCTTGTTGGGCTTGGGCCCATGTATAATTTATGTAATCCAGGCCCGGAGGCCTGTTACACGTATTATACGTTATCACTACTCTTCTTCTTCAACACTTTCGCTGTAGCGGAGTGTTTCTTCATCTTCTTCCTTTTTTTTTCTTAAACAATTTAGATTGAGATATGCACTCATAAATTTCATCTATTTTGAAGGGTGTGCACTTATAAATATTTAGTGTATTTTGTGATTACTTATGAAAAATATCAAAAAAAAATTATACTAGCAGTAACTTACATACACAGCGTATGTACGTGCATACTCTTTGTTCAAGCTAGATCCGCCCCTGCTTCAAATTATAACTAAACAATTGTTCAAATAAAGAAAAATTATAACTAAACAAAATAACAATAAAAGAAATGATCTTCGATTAGTTAATAGTGATAATTTTCTACTCGTATTTGTCAATCTATGTCATTTATCAGTTTGTGGACATTTTTATCGACACACTTTAAAAGTCAATGTTTATCTTTATCAATTCAACTTCTTAAATTACTACAAATCTTGTTTTAGCCAAGATCAAGATGTTACAAACCATCGTTTCGCTTGTGCAAAACAAAAATTTTACAATCTAAAGATCTCTAAAATTATGCTATGTTTCACCTTCCCTTCTCGCAAAATCCTCGTTCATACTAGTCGACAAAGCTTCTCACATGTCATAACAATGTACTTGTTAAAAAGAAACAAAGTCATAAGATATTAACAAATGACAACACAGCCAATTAGCGTCCTAACCACACTAACAAGGTCATTTTGTCACTTAAACATATGATTGAACAAACAGATTAAAAGATATAACATCCATAATAATCCGAGCAAATATATAACGATTCTTTGGCCTATAATAAGGTTTTGATCAAATCACGTTACTTGGGAAAAAAATAAAATATTATGGAGTATATTACATCTACACTGTCAAAACCTGAGATGTGTTGCGATTGTCATCAACAATAGAAAGCAGCCTTTGAATTCTGAAAGTCTTCACAAATAGCCTATTTCATATTACATTGCTCAAAATTACAGCCAAAAATTACCTCCATGAGTGCTTTCTATAAAGAACTTACGGCGGTCTTTGAAGTAGTGACAACTTGAAGCACCTGAGTTCAAGTAATTTAGCATGTCAGATGACTGAACCAGGGCATGGAGGTTTATTCACATATAGCTTTGTCATCGTCAAAAAGAACAGACGACTATATACAAAAGAACAATACAAGCCTGGCAAATTTATTCAACATCCAAATCACTAGATTCATGATACTTTCAATACTCTGGTAGGCTATTCATATTCTCCATCTATTATCAACAAGGAAAGCCAAAAATTTGACTACAGGTCAGATTGCAAAGTGCTTATGGATAAAATAAACAGTTGTAGATAACCACGTGGGGTGCTTACTTAAAGTGCTAATAAGCCATGAGCATAAGCTAAAAGTACGCAATCCAAACACCCCTAAGACTAGTTCCATTTTGGTTTAACCATTCAGAGATTAAAATGAAATCAATGCAAAAGAATAATCGATATATGTTCAATTGTCCCACTTAACCACAAAGGAAGTTTGCAGGTCATTATTTCTTCATATTCTAGCACCACGATTCATTAACCAGTTCTATCCAGTCCATTAAGTAGCAGATCGGAAAATGCAACTTAGCTAAAAAGAGCTATAAACCAAACTGATTTCTTAAAAAAGATCTCTTACCTGAGTCAGGTATTTGTATATCAGGTGAGAAGCCATGAACACAAAAGAAAACATGTGCTCTATCTCCTCCTTTTTCTGCTCTTGCCAAGTTGTCCAGATTTGAATGCATGCTCTTGTTCTTGAAGAAAAGCTCTAGCTCTCCCATGCTCCTCAGCTTTTTCTGCATCTAGGCGTGCCTTATCCCGTGCCTTTGCCTCAGCCAAGAAGTAATTATCTTTCCTCAA
The DNA here is from genome assembly GCA_026074375.1 of Tanacetum coccineum. NCBI lineage: Eukaryota > Viridiplantae > Streptophyta > Magnoliopsida > Asterales > Asteraceae > Tanacetum > Tanacetum coccineum. The sequence goes on from BQNB010123548.1 coordinate 6,350, forward strand.
TTCACGTGCAGCTCCTTTAGCTTCGCGTTTTACGAGTTTCTTTAACTTCCTATCCTCAGCCCGTTGACGATCAGGATCATAATCTCTAGTACTTACAAAGCTGCCAGATATAAACCACAAACAGTTAATTTCAGCCACCCAGTTTGAAAGTTTAAATTTGTGGTATTAAATAGTTACACAAAGAGTAGTACTTTTCCTCAAACTTCGGATTTAGTAGCTTAATAGGAACTGGCTTTTGCTTTCTCATTTGTAATGGTTGGCGTAACGTGTGATGCTCGTCAGTTTTCTTCTCTATCAGCTGCACAGTAGCTTTCATTTTATCCTTTAATACGACGGGCATGTGATCTTGTCCTGCTAGTTCCGATAGTAAATTGGAAACTGGCGTGAAAATCTCGGGAAATGACTTAAAATCTTCATATATGTTAGCATATCCTTGTAGATTATCAACTACAGCTACAAGCATGCTAGCCCTGCACAAAATCACATTTTCGTTAAAGATTGTAATGAGTCGATGACAAGAAAATAAAATAAAAAAGAAATTACTAACCTGAAATTTTCTGAGCTAAAATAGGGGGAGTCATCAGGTGAGTCCATTAGCATTAGGAAATCCAACGGCCTAATCTGATCTACAGGCCCGCGTATACACAGCAGAGGCTTTGGAGATTTTAACTCCATTAAGTGATATAACTGTAACATGATTAATTTAGAGGCCAGCGATAACACAATATTTGAATCCTTGTTTTTATTAAATAGAGTTGAAACACACCTCAGAGTTTTGAGATGGTTCAGGCTTTTTGTTCGAAGCTGCCATTAACAATGTCCTCAAAAACACTAATGCCTCTGGGCAGAACTTTTTTGACTGCTTGCAGACCTACAAAGTAAGAGCGTGACCATCTACTATGTTACAAGATACACAATTGCTATCAAAACCAGCAAAAGAACAAAGCAGAACAAATGTAGATCTTAAACAGTATACTTGGAATGAAAAATAAATTATATAACCTAGTAACAAAGATACTGGTGTGCAGAACACCCAGAAGCAACAAACAGAAAACATGTATGGCTGACAGCTTTGCAGAACCAGGTGCATTAAGCAAGAACTATAAAGCCGAAAGTTAACAATTTGTATCTGTTATTCCAAAATTATCATTGCTTGGCAGGGGCATTTAGTCTTTTATGGCATTCAAATTATCCTTTTAGCGTTTAAGGGGGTATACATATGAGCGTAAGAGCTTCTAACAAAACTTCCTAACCTCATCCAGGAATAGGGGACACTTACAATTAGGGGTGTTATCGGGTCGGGTTATCGTGTCTTATTGGGTCGGGTTGTCGGGTTATTTGATTTTAAAAAACTCACCCGCAACCCGACCCAATAAAGGATCGGGTTATCGGGTTCGAGTGGTATTCGGGTCGGGTGATTCGGGTTATCGGGGGATACTACACATAAAAAATGGTTTGCACTGTTATTTGGATCATATGGCTTTTATTTATACAAATTATTTAATATATACAAAAACTATGAAAGGCTTGTATCATTTGTTTATCAAACAAGCTGGTATTTAATTCTAATAGTTCCTTTCTGTTTATTGGTGTGAATAGTTAACACGCTGGTATTTAAATCAATATAACATCAACATTTATGTAAAATTAGATCATAACAGGTCGATTGACAATCAAGGTTTATCCTAATATTAACTTGTGTACCTTTTAATGTCAATTTAGATTTAGTATAAATGGTTATAGTGCAGCACATAAAATGTGTTTAGTTGCAGACCCACAAATGCATAAGTGTCTGTCGTATATATATTGTCACACTCATCTAAAAATGAAAATAGGAAACCAACATCAGTGCAGACCCACAAACTTAGAACTTTAACTTGCAGACCCACAAAACATCCATGTTTTAGAATGAATACAAGGCACATAAAGGCAGCATTGCAGACCGACAAAACAGACTTTGACAATATCTTAAGAAATTACAGAAACTGTGTTTGGTACTATAAGTTTGTATAAGAAAACAGAGCAAGTAAACAACACAGTTACTACTTATTAACAACACCACAATCCAGTTACTAAAACTGGGATCTAAACCAGCAGTACGTCAAGTGCAAAACGCCCCTTTTGTTATATCACACATATTAGGCGTGCGACAGATACTAAATCAGCTCATGAACAAAAACGGTAACTTCGATTACAAACTTACAGTACCAAACGCTCCTACTGTAGCAACCAAACGGCCCTTGCTGCAGTAGTACGTCATATTCAAACACCCTTTTTGACAGATACAGATTCTAAATACACAAATGCATATTGCAGACCAAATGCATACTGCAGACATGTGCACAAACAACCAAATACAGGCGTTAAACAGAAAAAGTAGTACCATAACATTAGACAAAAACCAACAAATTCATGTTTTCAACCTCACCATAATATTTCTCAAACTTTGGTTTCATCACCTTAGCAATGTAATAGAGATGTTTATCCGTAGGTGCTTCATTTGTGGCTAATTCATTGACTAGTGTATGTGATGTCACATACTTAGTCCCGGAAATTCTCAAAGTAATATCAAAAGTTTTTAAGAAATGAACAACTGAAAAATGATAATGGTTCGATCTATTTTTGAAGGTTTAGAAGGAGAATGGATTTTTCATGAGGGAAGGGTTTCTTGATGCAGAGGCTGTAATGTATAATGAAATGGGTAACCAAACGTTTCATGCATATTTTTGTCTTACAGACTCTCTGACACAGCTATTGGGCTTTTAAAAAAGTCACAACAACAACAACGATACCCAATCCCGCCTGAGCAGGGTATGGGGGAGGTGAAATGTAGACAGATCATACCCCTACCCTTGACGGGTAAGGAGACTACTTCCGGGTAGACCTCCGGCTAAGGGACAGGAGAGAGAGAGAGCGAAAGAAAGCCATGTTTTCTTTTTGATTTTTTGATTTTTTTCTTTTAGAATTATAAGAATTATTATTATTATTGCTTTCGAAAGCAGTGTTGTAAATATCGGCCTTGGCGGCCGATATATCACTGATATATCGCTTATCGGTGGTCAGCCGATACGTTTTTTCACTTATCGGTAAAAAATCGGTTTTGGTCAAAATCGGTCAAAATCGGTCAAAATCGGCCGATTTTTGGGTTTTTTTTTTTTTTTGGTATTCTGATTTTCTTGATCGTGATTTAATAAAAGTATACAAAACTGAATTAAAACCACACATAATGTATATTTTACAACATATACATTAAATATATAGTTAAAAATAATAAGAATATTAAAAAACTTATTAAATATATATATATATATATTTTGCAGAATTCCTTTATAATTTAGGGTCTCCGCCGAGAAACCGATATATCGCCGCCAAGACCGATATATCGCTTAAAGGGGGTCGACCGCCGAGGTACCGCCGAGCGATATTTACAACACTGTTCGAAAGTATGATAAAGAAAGGAAACAAGCCAGGCGAAGATACACGGGCAAGATACAAAAGGCAAGAAAAAGCACATATCAAGCAAGACGAAGCAAAAGCAACGACGCAAAGCACAAAAGCACAAAGCAAGCATACTAACACGGTAGCAGGCAAACACGAAAAGCAAACATTCGACAAAGACGAGAAGGCATACAAAGAGCAATAGAGCAAAAAGCATATAGAGACACAAAGAAAATTAATCACTAAAGTGTTGCTTAAAAAATAGAAAAATAATTTTCGGGTCTTATCGGGCAACCCGATAACCTGATAGCATTATTTATTTAACCCTAACCCGACCCGATAACACTATCGGTCAAAACAACCCGAAAAGAAATTTTAACCCGATTAAACCCGACCCGCTAAGCCTTATCAGGTTCAGGTTCGGGTCGGGTCAACCCGACCCTATTGACCCTATTGACACCCCTACTTACAATAACGCCATAATGTAGGAGACTTGGTAGCAATTTGCTCTTTGATACTCGATAAGAAA
>BQNB010123549.1:0-20079 GCA_026074375.1 Tanacetum coccineum
TACATAAAAGTTAAATATAATTAAAACCAAACGCACCCTTATTTAGGGCTGTTAAAACCAAACACACCCTTAACAGGCTGCTGGTAACCCAAACGCACCCTTAATGGGTCGTTGTTAACCCAAACGCACCCTTAGTGGGACACTGTTAACCCAAACGCACCCTTAATCCGTAAATGTAGTAACAAACACCCTTTTAGGGCTGTTTGGACGCAGAAACAAACACCCCTTTATGGTGATAAACGCAGAACCAAACACCCCATTACGGCGTGTTTTCGAGTCGAGTTTACCAAAAATAAGGTAGGACGAGATACATCAAGAAAGAAAGACAAGGTAACCACAAGCCCGACACCATGCAGTGGGTGCGGCTGTGGTGGCTGCGGTCCAAACCGAACACCACTTTGTGGTGTTTTCGGTGGCAAAACGAACACCCCTTTTGGTGTGCATGCCGATCGGTAACCAAGAGAAGAGCAAGGGATATAATAACCACAAGCCCAACACCACGAGGGTGCGGCTGTGGTGATACTAAGCCAAACCGAACACCACATATGGTGGTGTGCTCGGTAACAAATCGACACTCAAAAACAGAAATAAATTCGAATCAAGCCACCCTTAGTTAGTTATTAATTTTTCAAGAAAAATATGTAATCATCCAAATCAGAAAAGAGGGGTGAAAGTGGCGGTGGTTTCGAAGTGGTGGTTGTGTCGGCTGTGCTGTGGTCACGATGGCAGTAGGTGTGGATGCGGGGCGTGATGGTGAATCTGTGGTGATGATGGTGATGTTGGTGTTGCATGTCGGCTGTGATGATGAAGATGAGGGTGGCGGAGATAGTGGCATGCGTCGGAGGTGATGGCGTTGGTGGATGGTGGCTGTGCCGCGACGGCAGCGGCTTATGAAGGTGGTCACAAAGGTGAGGTGGGTCGGCTGGTGAAGATGATGGTGGCGTAAGGTTGATGGTAGAGTTGCCGCCAGCGACACTCACTAGCGGTAATGATGGTATTACTTCTTCTTAATGAGGAGTTTGGTGAATCAAAGTAAACCCAAAGCGATGCATGTTCACAAACTCGCTTGAACTCATGAAGTGACGAACTAGCCGGAAAATGGCTCGCCTGAACTTTGCCGGAAACGCAAGAACAACCGAAAAGACTTTTATGTAGCACTTTCCTACTAGTGCCTTTTTCATTTGAAATGAATATTGATAGATGGTGTGTATTATGTATGGATGCACATAGGTTTAGTGTGTTACACGTTTTCATAGGACATTTAATAACAATAATTGTACCTTTAAAATATATTATGCATTGGACACGTATGGGTCAACATTTTGAGACGTAGAAGATGTATATTATGATAGGTTGGATAATGTGACGCGTGGTAGGCAAATAATAAAGTGATCTATTAAGATTTAGTGTATTTGATAATAAGTGGTTTGTGCTAAATTTTGTATAAGTGGTTATTGTTTAGGCTAATGGGTAAAACGCGAAATATTTCAAGAGTTTAGACGGAACCACCAAAAATAAACGTAAATATTAAAATAAATTTATGACATACGAGATACTTATCTAAAAATAAAAATATGTAGAGCATGTAGACTAATATTTAGTCTAAGTTAAATAAACGTTTTATTAAGAATGCAAGACAACCTATTCGGTTAATCGTAAAAATAATTTTACTCAAAAGTGAAATAAATAATAAAATATGGATTAAAAATATTGACCGGAAAACGCGAGTCCGGCTCAAGACGAGGAACAATATGAAGAAGTCCGATAAAAATATTTATCTCATAAAATAAAATAAGTCAGGGCGCATCATAATATTTATGATGCCCAAAACGCTCAACGGTCGCGCGGTCAACGTTGACTCGCGAAACGACTAAAATAATATTTTCTCAATTTCGTTAGTAAAATAATACGAAAATAATTATTCACGACAAATAAAATTTTAAATTTCGACGTTCGTTCATATGAACTTATAAAACAATATCTAGGACGTCAGATACGCGATCGTCATACGTGTCGAAATACTCGGGTTGTTACATTAATAAATGAATTAATAAGCTTCCGAAGCTAAAATATAAAATCCTTGATTTTCTCAAACGCTAAAACGAGTAGAAATTTCCAAACACGGCTTGTAAAATAGCCAAAAATAATGATTTTTATTAAATCGTCCGGAACGAAAATTAATTATTCCCAATAAAACGACGAAAATAAATCGCGGCTCAAGATAATGGTCGGCCAAGACTCAGGTTGTTAAACTTATATACTTAAGTAACTAGTTGGTATTAAGTCTAGATACATAATACACTATACTTGGACAAGAGGAGCAAATCAAAGAAGAAAAAGACCAAACACTAGTCATAGTTAGTAAGACTTAATGAGTTGAAATTGGTACAAGACTTCTACAAGATTTTTAAGATATTTCTCTTGTGTTTAATGACCATATCCGGCCATATATGTATATATATATGATGATATTTTGTAAACTTTGGGTATTGGGTAAAATTGTAGGTATTTGTTGAAGCGTAGAAAAGTTTTGGTGGTTCCGGGAATACCTAACCGTATTTTATCGTGAAACGTAAACTCTTTACATATCCAATAAAAATAAAATATGGAAAGTTAATAATTATCCTCTAAATAATTATATAACACTTGGTTGGTGTAAACTTTTAATTGTTAGATGTTCGTTTACGTTGAATGTTGATTTTTAGTTTACGCGATTTAGCTAAACGGTGGAAATTTAAAGTGAACACGTAAAAGTTTAAAATAAATAATTGGATGTTCATTGATGTAAAAAAAGTGTGAAAATGTGAGTTGTTACAAGCTTGGCAAGGATACACATCTCCACCGCTAAAGCTAAGGAGTAACAACTTTATAAAGGTAAATATGGGTTTATATGATAAGTCTTAGGGTTGATCATTCTTCAATCTTTCACCAAAAGTACCACTCCAACAAGGCAGCTGAAGCACACATACATGGCCGTAATGACGGAATAGACATGTGTGTTCGATCACATCCTCATTCGAATTTAACCAACGGTTAGGATGAAGAATGATATAGGGTAAGGACCTTCTAACTTTCATCAATAGTCATAAACCAACGAGGCTGCTGAGACATGCATACATGGCCGTAATGACGAAATAGACATGCATGCTCGTACAAATCCTCAATCGCGTAAAACCAGTGGCTAGTTATTAGGAAAGAGAAGTAAATTTTTGTTAAATAAAATTACAAAACAAATAGATTAAGTCTAAAATACAAGTTTCTAGACACTTTTTCCTGACCGTTACCATGATAAAGACACAATTATTTACAACGTCTTAATCATAGATCAAAAACAACAACCTAAGTTTCGTTCCCGTAATGGTCAACTTCCCAATCATCTCATACTTCACATACTTTGCAAGGTAAGTGGCGATATCTTCCACTTTATACATGTTGGGATTAAAAGCTTCTTGATGCTGTTTGGAATTACTACTGTTTTTATTGATGTTAATGCTGCTCAGTCAAAGTTAGTGCTGCTGGAGAATTTCAATGAAAATTATTCTAAGTGGTTACTACTGCTTGAAGAGTTACTACTGCTAGAGAAAGTTACTACTGCTAGAGGAAGTTACTACTGCTACTGGAAGTTAAGATTGCTCAGAGACTTAGAAGAAAAACTGCTAAGTAGTTAGTACTGTTAGTACAAAAGTTACTACTGCTAGTACAAAGTTAATGCTGCTGAATGAGTTAATGTTGCTAGTGAAGAAGTTAGTACTACTGAGTTAGTTAGTACTGCTTATATGATTTGTATGAGATATTTTTGTAAAAGATATGTATAAGTTATTTGTTTAGAAGATTATGATTACTTAGGAAAGTATTACAAGCCGTTAGGACTCCTTGGTGTATAAAAAGAGGTCATAGGGTATAGAGTTAGATATACCAATACATGTATCAAAACCAAACGAGTCATTCATAGAATTATCATAGCTTCAAGGTCTTTGTAACCCTAATACTTTGAGAGTATTCGTATTATTTGCTTAATAATATTTGAGCTTTTTTGTTTTGTTGAATTATATGTTCATTGTGTTTTACTGTTCCATTGAAAATTCTTCTTATTAAAGATTAGATTCCACATAATCTTTAATACATTCACACAAAGTTTCTATTATAGTTGTGTTTGATTTATCTAATATAACTAAACCTTAAACAAGCTTAAGGAATTCGATCTATAGAAGTGTTGAAGTGGGACCAACAAGTGGTATCAGAGCTTGTTGCTTTGAGAAACTTTGCTAGAAGATATGGATCAAGATTCTGCACACATGGTGGCTGCATCTAAAGTTCCCATGCTCAAACTAGGTAAGTTTGAGTTATGGAGGATGAGGATTGAACAATACATCCAAATGATAGACTATGCACTGTGGGAAGTCATAGAGAATGGTACAACCTTGCCAAAAACACAAGTTGTGGAAGGTGTTACAACAGTGATGCCTATTACATCTGCTAAAGATAAGGCTCAGAGAAGATTAGAAGTGAAGGATAGAAGTACTTTAATGATGGGCATTCCCAATAAACATTAGTTAAAGTTTAACTCTATAAAGGATGCTAAGCTATTACTAGAAGCTGTAGAAAAGAGATTTGGTGGGAATGCAGCTACTAAAAAGACTCAAAGAAATCTCTTAAAGCAACAATATGAAAACTTCATTGCTCCAAGCTCAGAGATGCTTGATCAAGCCTTTGATAGGCTTCAAAAGCTTGTGAGTCAGTTAGAGCTTTTAGATAAAAAGCTTTCACAAAAAGATGTTAATCAAAAGTTATCAAGAAGTTTGTCACCTGAGTGGAACACGCATGTTGTTGTGTAGAGGAATAAAGCTGAGTTAGAAACAATAAACATGGATGATCTCTATAACAACCTTAAGGTGTATGAACCAGAAGTCAAAGGGATGTCTAGCTCACGTTTAAACACACAGAACATGGCTTTTGTGTCCTCTTCAAATAACAACACTAACAGCACTAATGAATCAGTTAATACTACTCATAGAGTTTCTACTGCTATTACTCAAGTTAATGCTGCTAACTTTACAAATATTAATAACTTGAGTAATACTATTATTTGTTCATTCTTTTCTAGTCAACCAAATAGTCCTCGACTTGCACATGAGGACTTGCAACAAATCCATCTTGATGACATAGAAGAGATGGATTTGAGATGGCAAATGGCAATGTTAACTATGAGGGCTAGAAGGTTTTTAAAGAATACAGGAAGGTTACCATTAATGGCAATAAGACTATTGGTTTTGATAAGTCTAAAGTGGAGTGCTACAACTGTCACAAGAGGGGACATTTTACTAGGGAGTGCAAAGCTTCAAGAAATCAAGACAACAAGGAAATCTCAAGAAGGAGTGTGGCTGTGGAAACATCTACTTCCACAGCGTTGGTGTCATGTGATGGTCTTGGTGGATACGACTAGAGTGATCAGACAAAGGAAGGACCTAATTATGCACTCATGGCTTACTCATCTTCAAGTCCTGACTCAGAGGTATCCAATGATTCAAATTGTTCAAAATCTTTTATGGAAATTATTAAATTACTTAAATCTCAAAATGATCAACTATTGAGAGATTTAGAGAAATATAGTTTAATGAATTTAAGGTTATAAAATAGGTTTAGAATCAGTGGAAGAAAAACTTGAATTTTATAGAAAGAATGAGTCTGTTTATGTAGAAAACATTAATGGATTAAAATGAGATATTCAAGTAGAAGAAATAACTATTAGAGAGCTTAGGAAGAAGCTTGAAAAAAATCAAAAAAAAAGATAGCATTCAATTTAATGTATGTGGAAACCGTAGAGGGGGGGTGAATACGTTTTCTTTTAAAAAATTAAGATCAAAGATTATATCACTCTCTGCCGGTGGTCTCATAAATATATGGGGGCCGCCTAGTACATCAGGGGGCCGCCCCATTTAGAGGGACCTCTTCGAGAAGTGGTTTTCGGACTAGATCATTTGTATCAAATCACCAATCAAGTTTGACGCAATATGAGAAGTGTTGATAATGGATTTACAATTACTAGCGCATATTCTACCAATATATCCACACTCACAATGTTTACTACAAAGAGCTACACAACCATGACTAACACAACATACACAACAATTCACACAATCATAAGCACAATGCAAGTGTAAAAGTAAAGCGATAAATGTAAAGACATAAGTAAAGAGAAAGGTAAAAGAAAATGCAAACCGACACGATGATTTATAGTGGTTCGGTCACGAAGCTCCTCTTCGCCCTACTCCACTCCTCGAGTATCCAACTCGAGAGTTACTTCACTAATCAACAAGCTCCCTTTCGGCGGAGAAAACCTTATACCAATGCTTACATTATTTTCCAACACTAAGCTAGATGTCGAGTCCTTCTTCGGGTACAACCAAACCCGTTATGTTTTATGGCCCAACATAACAAACCTTGTGTTTTATGGACTAAACACATAAACCACGTTGCTTACATTAATTTTTGACACTAAGCTAGATGTCGAGTCCTAATCTTAGCTAGAACCAATCTACCACATCACCAATGTATTTTAAGGCCTAAAATACTAACCAACCCACAATCAACCCATCCAAATATATACATCATTTGGAACTACACACTACTAAAGATTGGAAGACATGGACTCGATCTATATGTAAAAAATGTTACAAATAGACTAACTAGACTACATAACTTTGGATCTTGAAGATGACCGAAGTTCTTCTCTTGCACTTGAGGAAAGGAGGAAAGGATAGAAGATTTGATCACATTTAAACAAGATTAACCAAGTTGAATGATCAAAGATTTAGAGAGATTTAGTAAGATCTAGAGAGAGAAATAACTGAAAGAAAATCATACAAAAGGGTTGTGAAAATAGTTGGAGGTGACCCACTATTTATAGGAGCTGAAAAATAGCCTGTCAGGAAACGGCGGACCCAGATATATAAGGGGGCCACCAAATAATTAAGGGGTCCGCCGACCGAATTAAGGGACCGCCCTGACAAATGCTCATGTTTTTGTTTTTTTGTGGTGACAAACTTGTCTTGTGAAAGTTTGTTGGAAACACGAAAAGTGTCGGTCACTTCCAAAGTTGTAACAAGTCTTAGCTCGTAGTTAGTATAAGGATTAGATTAGTAATCTAGTCCGGCCCAAGGCCCATGGGTGGCCCAACTCCAGCCCATGGGCCGGCCATGGTAGTATTTATACACCCTCTCCTAGTCTTGGAGAGGGTTGGTTGTTCATTGTTGGTTGTTCCATTTTGTTTTCACACATTCATAATACATTCATCCATTCCATCCAAGTTTCTCTCTAACAATCCAACCCACATCTCACTTATTGTTCTTGGTTGATTCATTAGATTACTAGTATTCTACAATTGGTATCAAGAGCCATGGAGTGGTGTGTTTAGATTTTTGTGTTTGATTAGTGTTCAAAACCTTTACAAAGATCAAATTAGTGTTAAAATTTTTTTGGCTTAAAAACCTTAAAGTTTTCATTTTTATTGTTCCTATAGGGTTAGTAATACTAGTTGTACAAGAATTTTTGCTAAAAATCGTTAAAAATCGTGTTTTTTTAGTTTCCATTGGTAATTATAGAGTATCTCGGAACATGTCCACAGTATATATGAATTGTTCAGTATTCAGCAAGAACTTGATCGTGTCATTAGTGTCTGGTACCTTGCTCACCATCCTCCAGAATTGTTGTAGGTATACAGCAGGAACATCGGAAGTTGCAGTTAATGCATAACTAAGACAATTATCAGAATTATTCAGCCCAACTATCTTGCATTCAAGAGAGCAAGGAATACTCTATAAAACCGCATAATTATTGCATCTCCTTATTGATTTGTATTGTGGAACAAGTTGAGCTGCTGGGATCACGTGTTGAGCCATGTAGAATACTGTATGATGACATGAAATGATTAGTGAAATGAGATATAGTTTGAAATTTGCACATATATAACATTTTTGTCTCTTTCCACTTCTCTGTTCTTATATTCTCTGGCATTTATTTATTGAGCCTCGTTCTGATCTCATTTCTTTCTCATGTGCCATGCTTGCTTTTTCGGGACATGCATACGATTTATTCGAAATTATTATTTTAACTTATTTTGTACTGCCTCTGGGCGCAATCTTACTCGTGCATACAATGATTTGCTTTTTCGCATATGGATTTTATCTCTCTTTCTATTTGTTCTCCTAACCAAAAAGCATTTGTGAAATGATACTCTTTTAAATAAAAATGAAGAAATACTTTGATTTAGAAAAGACCAATTTGGCAAAAATTTAATTTGTAACAACCATTGATATTTAAGAAATTCAAAAGTATAACTTCATATTCTCAAAAACCCTTTTAGTTAAACAAGATACGATTTACTTACACACAATACAAACTTTTTGATTTTGAAATCGAGATAAGTTTTCCAAAACATAAGTTTTTCAAAGTTTTCTTGAAAACAATGATTTACCCAATTACGTTCAATAGATAGTCACAAATCACCTTTTGAACAATTTTTGAAACAATCTTTTCAAATCGTTTGAACATAACATTTATGAATCATGAGAAAATTTATGATCACAGACAGGCGGAGCTTACTTTTGCATTTCTACTTTATGTTCCATCTCTTATTTTGAAACCATTGATCACTTGACTGAAATTTTTTGTTAAACAAAACATAATCTTTATATATTGATATTTGGATGGTCAGTAGATTGCTAATCCTCCACTGTTCAATTCGGAAAACAAGTCATAACCGGACACAATCTTTACCATTTAATCCTTTTATCAATATAAAATATGATTTGGAAAGAAAATTGTTAGGAATACAAAAAAATGATTCGTTCCGGTCACTCCAGTAGTTTAATTTCTCAGCTGTTGAGTCCACGTTAGTAATTATTGTAGTAAGCTAACCGGCCGCTTATGAAATGCATAGAAAGCCAGCCGACTCGGACATTGTAAGACTTTTATACATCTCTCAACTTGGAGAGGGTGGTTGGGTTAATTCAATTTACACATACACAATAGTGTGTTTTTCATAAGTTTCTCCCTTCCATATCTCTTTCTCCAACTCTCTCTCTCTAGTTCTTCACTTGTGTGAATTTAGGATCCTACAATTGGTATCAAGAGCCATGGGATAGGATAAGTGATTTGTGGTTTTTGTTTATGTGCTTATTTATTTAGGACTTATATTCTATTCGGCTTATTTTTTTAATTTCAAGTTCTTTTTTATTTAGTTCTTTCTTTGTCTTATTGTTCGGTGGATATTAAGCTTATCTCAAACAGTTTTTTTAACAATATTTGTTGTTTCCTTATCTCCTACAGTGGTTAAAAAAGGTTGTTGTTTTCTTCATATCAAACTGTGATTTACAAAAGTCAAACACAACTTATTTTGAAACTTTTTCTGGGCTTATTTGAGTTATACAAATCTGATTATTTTTGTTGCTTATAGCTTAGCTAGATATAGGCTTATTATGTATTTTGGAGTGTTTGGATCGGCTTATTTGTTATATTTTTATTAAATCTTACTTTCTAAACTAATATGAGCTTTAGTTGAGATCTTTGGTAGCTACAGCTATGTATAGGATTAATCAGTTGAGTTGTTTGTCTTTCGTGCTCATGTTGAGTTATGTTGTGAGTTATTGGATACGGTTTATCGTGCTTCTAATATATTGTGTGCTTATTTGATAATCGGCTTGATATTTAGTGCTTATTTTCGCTAGATCTTCATAGAAAAGGTAATAACAGTTTTTTAAGTGGCTTATTTCGTTGGATAAGTTAGCGTTTTTCTGGCAATATTCTTAAAGCTAGCAAAACATGATTTGAAAGAAACGAAACATGTATAAACAGGTTCAAGAGAAATCTGCGTTAACAATTGTGCGAAACATACATGTTTAAGACGTTGAGCCAAATATGTTTTAACTGTTAAGCAAAATAGTATGCGCGGTGTACTATACTCAAGCGAAACATGTCATTTACTAGAAACAAACTCTCCCAAATTTCTTTTCACTCGTGCGAAACATGTAATTCAATTTATTGAGCGAAATATGTATGCGGGTTGAAGTTCAAGCAAAATATTATATTTTTGTTAGGTTTATGAAAAAGTAGTTCGCTTATGTGTTTTTCTATTATAATTTGATAGGAGTTTAGACTTTATTTTGTTTAGTTTTATTTAGCTTGTTATAAGGTTTATTATGCTTTAAGTAAGAAATAGCATAATAAACAAAAGTCACTAGGGAATAGTATTGAAAGTTAGGAAATAATGGGAAGGGAAGCTCCTCCTATTTACCTATAAATAGCACCTCTAATCTTCATTAGAGGGTTATGCCCTTGTAATTATTCATTTTCCATCCATAATAGATTTGAATTTTTCCTTTTACTTTGCCATCTTATCCATCTCTAATCTTACATGTTGATATGATTGATTAAGATTCCTCGTGACCTATCAAAGTGTATAATCGCCAATTAGAGTGTAGAAGTGCTTTGATTTGTGGTGATGTGGTTCGACTTCTGAGAATCAAGAATTGATGGTTTTTGAATTCGGTTGGTGGCTAATTGAGGTTTCAAGATGATTTTGGCTGTGATTTCAAATTTTGGAGTTTTATGTTCTCGGAAGTGTTCATTTCATTCTCGAAGTGTGGTTTGATTTTCGGTTGAAGCTTTGCATTCTCGGTAAAGTGTGTTTTGACGTTTCTGGAAGAGCTTTTTTCTTTTTAAAGTTAGCAATTTTAGTATGAAATATCTGTGTAATAGATATATTCGATCTTTTGGTTTTATCAAAAAATCGATTATTAGGAATTCGGTATTAAAATCCAGTATTATCGATGTTTTTATATGTTCACAAATTCGGGTTCCAATCGAATTTGTTGAATATAGGGAATTTTACTAAGTATAAACTCGGTAATAAGCTTTACAAGTCATTTTACACTTTCATTTCACGGTTTTATCGTGTTTTGAAGTGTTAAATAATCGGTTTTTCAAGATTTACTAACTTCGCAATCAAAATGTCGGTTTCATCAAATTTGAGTTTTTAGAACAATTGGATTTTATAGTCATAATAAATTCGGTTTCCCGAATTTGAGGTTATTATAATCATTAAATGTTGGATTTAAAATTTAGGGTTACCAGAGTTTTGATAGTGAATAGTGTTACAAATTTGAGTAGTTTGCAGTTACGAGTTTATTTTGAAGATTTCCGAGTTTGATAGTGTACTGTTCGAGAAAGGGTATTCATTTGAATTACTTGTTGGTCGTGAACAGTGTTACGAATCCTTGATATGTTACGAGTTGGATATGTTTCTTACAAATCTCACTCCATATTCTTCTAAAAGATCAATCTTTGAATTTTAAGACATTGTGACATTCAAAACATACCACATCTTGGGGGTGATGTGATTATGTGGGACTAGGGTCTCACCCATGCTTGAAAGTTGGTAGTTACGTACCTTGGCGTAGTAGATTCAAACGTATTTTTAATCGCAAGAGGGAAACAGGAATGTGGCTCTCAACAAACACTAGAAGTGGCCACTTTATGTGTTTAAGGAACATCACTTCTAACAGGTTCAAACAACACAGGTTGCAAGAAGTAGAGGATCTAAATGAGTATGCTTAATCTGTTACTATGATGCAGAAATGCAACTTCATGAATATGATTTTCTTTCTATTTCTAATGAGATTTACAAATTCTGGTGATTCTTGTAAGTAAGGCCAAGATTAAAAGATAATGTGGGCTGTGTTTGATACGTTTGATGAGGGAACTATTACAAAACAAGTTAACAGAGAAACGGTTTACACATGAATTTGATCAATTTGTTTGTACTGACACTAGGAGAGTCACTAGTATTAGTCTATAATCGTTTATTTTGTCAGTTAATGAATGATTTTGGAACGAAAAACATTTGAAGTTTCCAACTGTTTCAGCTTAACACAAAAGTTTTCTGAATAGTTTGCACCGGAAATGTTGAAACTATGTGATTCAATGTACATTTGGCTAAGCATATTGAAGTTGATTCGTTCGATGATCTTTTTGATTATCTTTCGCAATTTGAGAAATTGATTAATGCTTTCAAGGGCAAAGAAGTTATGAATAAGTCTCATATCATCTTTGGCTTAGTAGAACAGGTTCATTCTTCCAGAAACACTCTCTTATTAAGTGACCTCGTCATTGTAGTGTGAATTATGATGAAGGAGTTCATGTAGCAGGATGATGTTCACAACCATTTTGAGTCTCTCTTGCATTGCTATGTTGTTACTGCCAAAGCCATACTCAAAATTCTCCTAATGACAACAAACAATCATCTTCGGTGCTTGTCTACTAACCAGTAATCAAGGCTAGTCAATTTCAATGGTGACAGGGTCATATTCAAAGCATAAAATTCTAGTATGTTAGAGGACAATAATAGACCGAGCTATATGTTCAGAGAAGAAGTTGTTAAGGGAATGAATGTTCAAATGAGACGTGCAAATGTTCAAAGGGATTGTTCGAACTCGAATCAGGCTTACTTCAACGGGTCAATGTAATAATTGCGGGTGGAAAAAAAAACTTTTGATAGGAATTATTCCACGACGCAAAGTGTTACGTGATTCGAAGTATTCATGGGCCAATGTTGGTGGCCAAAACTGGATAAGACCAGTGTAATTCTTCACTGTTGTAGACAGGACATGATTACTCTTTGCTTGATGTTCTAAGGAATGAAGAACAATTGAAGAACTTAGGCAAACTGATGTTAATGGCCAGGATTCAACAGTGATAAAAAATCTGATGATGAGCCATAGCTATGTGTACTGCATTTATAGTGAGGGGGACCCCCACCCGTACCCATTTTCATCATCAAATGAGAAATGTTGAACAAATGTATCCAATCATATAAAATTATTAACAGTAGCCAATTGTATGATGATCTAAATTAATAGCCAATATTTCAAATTTAATTCTATCATAAAGGAAAATGTTTATTAGTGGCGTGTGAAATGGTTCACCATATGTTTATGTATCTGTGTGATAGAAAGCACTTTTCTAGGAGATGCATAATGATGAAAGGCTGCAAAACAACAAAGCTTTGATCAATCTGGCTTCCCAACAACAAAATATGCGTTTGACTAAGTCAGATTGTGGACATCGTCAAGTTGTCAGACGTTGTAAAAACAATTTTTTCCCTTGACTTTGGATGATTGACTCGACCTTGTTGACTTTTATTTTCAAGTGAAAATAATTATCGATAATGATAATTTTTCGAACTTATTTTAATAATAAATCACATATTTATTATTACTTTCTTAATCAGATTTCTTAGTAAAATTTCGAATTTGTGGAAACAACTCGCGAGTTTTAATTTTTTAATAGAGTCCTATATATCAATCGAGAAATCAGAATGGTCTTTTAACCATTAGGTTTTATTTATTTTATTTTAATTATTTTTCACCTTTTATTTGTATTAGACTTAAACCGAGTCAAAACTTGCGTTTTTATAAAAAGTAACGAGTCCAATTAGTTATCGGGCCGGGGTTTACTTGATGTAACTTGGTTAATAAAAAATTTAAGTCCATAAACCCCCTCCCCGTCCCCTTAGGTCGGCGGCCCAACATACAAAACACACCCCTTTTGATTTTGATCCAAAATCACTCAAGGCCTATTTATAAATTAAGTCCAACTGAAAACCCATTCCACCTTTATTAATTTTTTTTTATAAACAACACGACACTCACATCACTCAGACTTTTAAAAACAATAGTCAGCAGTTTCAATCTCTTCCTCGCTTCATCTCACTGTGTCGACACCAAGGCTCCAAAAACCACCATCTTCACCATCAAATCTATACCAAATCACTTCCTTTAAACCTAAAATCATCCCTACAATAAACCCTCCTCATCCATCCTCACTAGAAATCACCATGCAACAAGATTTTTAAATCTTTGATTTTCATAAAAATTTCTAATCTTGGGGTTTAGATCAAATTAAGTGCAAGGGGATCATCAAGGATATTAAGTAAAGTATTTTGGAACAATTTTGGGTAAATCAAATCAAGATTTGGGTGTCTCTTGTCCCCTCTTGTGGCTCGAACTAAACACAACCCAATTAGGGTTTGTGTTTGATCAATTTCTTTCACTTAATTTGGCATTGTAAGCACTTTTGTTTCTTTTTTTTTATTCTAGTTTATTTATTTTTATATACTTGCATGTGATTATTCTTATGTTTAAGAATCCATGAGGCTTAATGCATGATAATTTTTAGTGTTGTTGGTGATTGGATGGTCTAAGTAGAGGAGATAGGTTAGTGTTAGGGTATTGTGATGTTTAAAAGTGGTGATTGAAGGGGTTGAAAGACACCCAATATTAGGGCAGAAAATTTGGCGATAAAATTTGGTCAAAAAAGATAATCTTTAGAGATTCAAGAGGGTCTGAAAGCATAGAATAAATAATTATGTGAAGAAAGATTGTTCAAGATGTGAAAAACAAAGTGTTGATTTTGAGTTAATAATGGCAACATGAAATGAAAACCATAAATGGAATTATTCAAAGACTAAACACTCTAAACCTCGCTTGTCTTGAGTTTCTCTTGGATTTCTAGAATACAGAAACTTTGTAGGTATGAGAACGGTTTCTTTGGATTTTAGAATTACAATTCTTTGATAAAAGAACGCTGTGATAATGCCAAAAATGGAATGATTTAAAAAGCCTTTTTGAGATTCAACGCAAAAAGGGACACGGTCTCAACTCAAAAGAATGGATGACGTTAATTGCTTTGTGTGTGTCTCCTGAGAAAACGTTAGGCATATGGGGGGCTTTTTGTTGCTGGAACATCAGGAATCTTTTAGATACCGTATCTGAGTTGAAAGCTAGAATGAAAATGGTTTGATAAATGGTAAGTCTGTGAATAATAAGTTTGCACACGAAACATGGTTCTCAATCTTTTCTTTGTGATCACACCCTTAAAAAAATGCTTCTCAAAAGCATACGGGTGGTTCTTAAACCCAAATGAAATCCGATGTTGAGTCAAAAAAACCAGTCACTTTACTGACTTCCACATATCTAACCAAATCAGGGACCACATCAAAAACAACATAATGTATGTAGCCCTGGAATATTACAGAGTTGTCACACAACATGAGAATATCACAAACAAACTCAAGACTAGAATGTGGTATCTTCTACAGGATATGGAATGCTACTTCTAGTGTTAAAGACCAAAGAGTTAGAGATCTCACATCGTCAATAACCATTGTATTAGTTCTCTAAGTAATGAAGCAAAGAAAGAAGCGTTTATGTGAAAAGAGAAAAAATAAGCAAACAGATAACCTAATCATTTTTGGTTAAAGTTTGGTGCTCAAACAAGGAGAATGTGAAGTTGATGTTGCGGTTGCAAACGCTTCTAAGCTGAAATATACTTGTTATGTGGTTCTTGTATGCAAATTGTGCTATTCTTGTCATGAAAATGTGGTGCTAAGCATTAAATTTGAATGTGCTCGTTTAGAATGGCTCGTTAGAATCCTGTCTCTCTTAAGTTTCTTAGGACACCAAAATCTTCTGAAAACTACTTTTGTAGCTCCTAAGGACTGGGGTTGTTTTCTGATGAAAAGCAGACACAATCTAAGACTTTAGATACTACTTCGTAGCTTCCAATCTAAGGATTGATGAAGCAGTGATCAAAAGCTCAAGATAAGGTTTCTAGTGCGTTAAGAAAAGAAAAGAAACTTGGCGTGATAAGACCATTTATCCCATTCATGCTAAAACTCGATGCGGACAAGTATATTATGGGTGCATAAAAATGGGTTTGGAATCACAACGCAAATATTATGTAGGACACCTGTTAACGAAATAGCAACACAGATCATTCTAATCTTCGAATACGAAACCACTAGTTTAAGTTAAGATAAAAACGGGATAGTCAATAATTGCCCAGTTGTCCATGTGTGTTTCTTCGTGTGTGTTTGCAGGTATGTCTAGATCTGTTCTATGGGTTGTTGCGACAGTGGTTGGTCAAAGCATTGGTATGCTGGTGAAGTCATTCACTATTGAGAAAACTTCATTATGAACAAGTTCATGGGATACGTTCACTGTGGAAATGACAACTTTGCATCTATATAACATGCTTTGGTGAATGTATATACATGGCAATATCACTATTTGTCATGTATATTATGTTGAAGGTCTTGGACACAATCTCTTTTAGTGTTGGACAATTTTATGATGGAGATTTGAAGTGGCTTTTTCATTCTTTAATACATGTTATGGTTCGAAATATCTAGAAGGATGAGGATTTGCTCATCAGGCGGACGCGATTTTCAATTATATTTCTATCTACCATTTCAGACATGGTGGCTTCTTCACCCATTTGTCTAATGTCCAAAGCAAACTTCAACAAGAGTCATGGTTATAGGCATCGACGGACGGTCACATCCTATTTTTTTGGAACCATAACGATTATCTGTACCTTAATTCGGAAGCTTGGTTTGACGGTTTACAAAGTTCAAATATGGAAAAAGATCATATTTGTTCGTGCTTGTGAAAGAGGAAAAAAGCATGAATGCTTCTATCCCCTAAATGATTCCTGAAGTGATTACTCCTAATGGGAATTACTTCTATGGATGTTATGCTGGTCCAATGAGAGTAGCTTCGGTCAACTGGAAAGAAGTATATATTGTGATTAGTGGATGATTTTTCAAGATCCACGGGGGTTTATTTTCTCTCGGTTCGGAAAGAGAAACTCCTAGAGTATCATTCAAGAAATTCATTGCTCAAGATCAATGAATTTATCAAAGCCAAGTTTGCATGATTCAGGACTGATATTGAGCACTGAATTTAGAATTGCAATCTCAAAGATTATTATATGATAGTTAGGTATTATGGCAATCTATTTTCTATTGCGCGCACACCTTAGCAAAATGAGTAGTTAGAAATCGACGTAATCGTACTCTGGTTGAGGCTGCGTGCACAATGCTTATTTTTTTCGAGGTGGACTGAAGTTCTTTGGGTTGAAGCAGTTGCTACAGCTATGGTTTTACTCAAAATGGGTCCAATAATCAAAACACATGACCAATCATAAATTTTCAATTATGAGCTATTTACGGTGTCGTGGTCGTATATCCAAATGTTTGATGTATTTTCAGGTGTTGGCTCATTGGGTTATCCGAAAAATAACCGTGATGATCTTGGGGTAAAATGAAACCTAAAGCATGATCATTGGGGGTTTTTATTGGTTTATTCGGAAACATCAGAGATGGTTTTCGAATCTATAACCGTCGCACCTAAATAAGATAAATGGAGACTATTCATCTCACAGTTTGATGAGCTTATCAGCAATAGCCTTTCTGAACACGATTGTTTAGAATCCGAACTTCATCGATTGTAATAATCCATAATTCATCAGATGACTTAATGAATCTCCTTCAAAAGAGGATTTGGATAATTTGTATCGGTCCAAGGTTTGAAAGTTTAGATTTGAGCTAGAAATCTTTGGAGACTACTCACTCAATGTCTCGCTGACACACCGACTACTATATCAAGAAGACTCACCGTCTAGACATCTTCAATCATTGTTGACATACATGAGAGCTCCTCCTGTTGTCATCTAATAATCTGACGAACTAACTTCGCCAATCTTTTACAGAGTATGATGAATTCAATCAAGAAGATTCTGTGATTTTGATGTAATACACAGTTTGTTCATATGATTCTCTGAATCTTGAGGAAATTAAATCATCTACAACGAATCTCGATCCATCAAATGTTGCAGAAATTTCCTTCAAGTACAAACCTCGGACTCACATTTGGACAAAAGATCAACCTCTAGACCATGTTATTGGTGGACCATCAAAAAATGTTGATGACCTCATAACGGCTACATACCGGATTCTGAGGTTTGCATGTAGCATTAAAACCGTTAGCTTATTGAATCCAAAGAACATCAACTGAGAAGCTATGGTACGATGCATAAGTTGGATTGGTACATGGGCTAAGATGATGTTGAATCAATTTGAAAAGACTTCAAGTTTTGAATTATTTCCACGACCAGAAGGAAAGAATGTTATGTGCTCTTAAATGGCTTTGGATGAATAAGTGTGATGTATATAATATTGTGGTTTCGGAACGCGCAAAACTCATCTGGTGGCGAAGGTTTATATGAAGAAGAAGGCCTTGATTTTGAGGAGTATTTGCTCCTTATTGCTCGTCTTGAGGCTGTTCGGATGTTCATTGCTTTTGCTGCTCATAGGAATATCACTATCTTTCAAATGGATGTCAAACGGTTTCTCAATTGGTCCTTGAAAAAGAAGGTTTATGTCAGCCAATCCCTGGAAGTGGTTTATTGATTTTGAATTTCCAAATCACGTCTCACAGGTTGATAAAAAGCTACGTATACGGAACTTAATGGAAGCTCCTCGTGCATGGTATGACTACTGTCTTCTTTTTTAATTGAACACGGGTTCAATAAAGGTATAATTGACCCAACTTTGTTTACTAGACGTCACGGGGAGTTCTATTTACTTGTTCAAGTAATTGTTGGATGAACCATTATTTTAGAGCAACAAATCCAAGGATTTTTCAAAGATTTGCATTGACTTAATGAAAAAACAAATTTTGAAATGTCGATGCATGGGTGAACGCTAAAGAGTTCTTTCTTGACTTCAAGTTCATCAATCTCCCCGTGGGCATATTCAAAAGTCAGTCACAATATGCAATAGAGTTGTTAAATATACATTTGGTCTAGTTTGAATGGTCTCCTATGAGCACACCTTATGGCAACAGAAGTGATTGGATGCTTGCGATTTTACATATTGGCACTCCTACTGATCAAACGCTTATCGTCGTTATGATAGGTGGGTCTTATGTTTCTAACAGTCCAGGCGACACGACTTGACTTTGCTACTTTTGTAAGGTGAACGTTATCAAGCACGACCTACGTGTTCAAACACCTCAAAGATGGTCAAAACGGATTCTTCGGTACCTAAAGACAGTCCTATTTAACATAGGGCCATATGGTCGTAATACGATAGGGATTCTGGTTTTGAACTAATTGCCTATTCAGATGCGGACCATGCAGGTTGTAAAGATGATTGTAAAAGCACATCAGGAGGAGATTGCTAATGTTTAGGTGGAAAGCGCTGTGATGGAGTTCATTAGAAACATGATTGTATTGCGATGTCTACTGTATATGTCTGAATATGTTTCGATTGTTTGCATGTTTGTGCTCAAGTGATATGAATGCGTACTCAAACTGCTCATGACTATGGATTTAAAATACAATCGGGATTCCGATGTATTGTGATTCCACGAGTGCCAATTTGCTGAGTTTTCATAGCAATCTAGCTTTCCAACATTCTATAAGGGACATTTAGACACATTGACATCCGGGTATCATTTTAGTTAAGAACACGTTGAGAGGGGACTTGGTGGAAATTTACTTTGTCGTTAATCAGATACCAACTAGCGGATCTATTTACTAAGGCTGCTTCCAAAAAGAAAAGGCCTTTTGAGTATCTAGTTTAATCGCATGTGGTTTAGTGAGATGTTAGGACTGACAATGCTCAGTTGGAAAGTCTGACAAGATATCTTCGTGAAAAGATCATACATCACAAGTTGTGTTGTACATAAATGTATTTCTAAAAAACAAAGATAAAATCATGTACATAAATATTTCAAAAACAAAATTTAAAATTTAAAAATTTAAAAAATAATAAAAAGATTTGACACATTTTTCTTATTAAAAAAACACATAATTTAAAAAGAATTACAATCTTTTGTTTCATGATTCCAAGTTTTTATCAAAACCTTTTACATTGCAAAATACGGAATCATGATCCAAGGGGGAGTACTTACAATTTTCATTCACAAACATCTTTTTGATAATAAACTCTCATGATAACTAAATTTGGAAATGTTATATTTTCGAGGGGGAGTTTTAGTTGAAAAAGTAACAATTCTTTATTTTCGGACTATGAATTTTACATATTCATTGTTTAAGGGGGAGTTTGTGTAAATTCACAAACAAAAAAATTGGAAATGGCAAAGAAACAAGTTTTCATGAATTCTATGATATGGATCATATATGTCTATTCGTAATTGTTTAAGTGGACTAAGTCAT